>JASAMX010018002.1:0-11278 GCA_030248175.1 Microlaimidae sp. YZB2_3 | reverse complement strand
GTACTTCGTTCAGTTACGTATTGCTCACAACTGACTCATAAACCAAGTAATATAATTTTAATAAGGGTTTTTAAATAAATTAAAATAAACCAGACCTAAATATCAATGACCTTGATTGTTTTAGCCAATCAACTCCAACTATACATTCCGCTTTACCTTCTCTGACAGTCGTTTCAAACAAGATCCTCCCATTGAATATCCTCTAGATGTTTACATCGGCGAATTAGTGCATTTCAAGATTGAATTCGGTAAAGGTAATTATAATTCTTTATTGCTTTAGGTGCCACACGTTTTTTTTATAATGACATCAATTTATTTACATTATATTTCTAATAGTTTTATACTAAAATAATTTTTCGAATTTATCACGATTCCAACGTTCTCTTTAGAATTTCAAACTTGTTGAGAATAGTCTATTCGGTTAAATATTCTATAAACACATTGTAGTTACACCGCATATATACATACATACAACGCTAATTTTTTTATTTAACATAAAAGTATCTCCAGAATCCAGCACAAATAAAATACTGTGACATTGCAAATCACTGTATAATTGTGATTGATGCACGGTTATATTTATATTTTATAAAAAAAATGAATTATTTAATTATGATGCGTTTATATAATATAATTAAAATACTAAATTTTAAAAACTGCTGATTTTGGAGGGTAAAAAATTTTTAAAAGGTGGGAACAACGTTAATGACACACTGCTCCTGTTGAACTATTCAATATTAAAATATATATATAATATGCTTTACTGCCACTCCGTGGGAATGACCATTTTGACGCGAAACGCGGGTTAAACATCCCCATCAAAATCAAGGGGGATAAACCGGTTTTTACATCAGTTCATAATCAACTGCAGGCTTTTACCATTTTACGTTTAATAATAAGACCTTTATTTTTAAAACCCAATTTTTTGCAAAACAACATTCAAATGTCATTACGTCGTTCAATTCTGAATAACATTGCTATGCTTTTACGAATAACCATACCCTGCGTATTTTTTTCTATGATTTTCAAACCAAACTATAAGACGCCTTCTTCATTTTGGCACACTCAGCCGTACCCTATCACTGTTCAAGAGCGCTTGCCTTCGCAAAAAATAGTATTCGATTATGAGTGAATGGGAAAAAACAATTGAGCACGTTTTTTTGTTTGAAATGTTAGCAACAGTAGAATAACATTATACGCATGACAGCAGGTTTATTTCGAAATGAAAAACTACAATGTTATATATTTTTTTTGCAAAAAAAAACATATAATAACAGATTTTAAAACTCATTTATGTTAAAACTCATTTATGTTATTAGTAACAAAACGAATTTGATGCACTTACAGTAGACGGTGAATGAATACTCAGGTGACTACTTTTCTGCAGCTCCTCCAAGCTCCGAAGATCCAAAACAACTCCAGGAGCTCTGCCTTTTTTTTGTACTAACTTCATAAATAATTTGAGAGTAATTTCATAGAGGTTATTGCAATGAATAGTATTATTTATGTGGATACAGTGTCACTGAGTACTATCCGGTTTTATGTATTCTGTTTTAAAAAAGCACTTTCACAAATGAAATTGTTATATCGTGCAGAACGGACGAGTGTTTAAATACAAATCCTTTTTACCTCCAATTTCATATTTTAGCTTTATGGCACCAAGGCTAGAACAGTTTCAAATTTTAGCCCAATTTGCCCAATATTAAAAAAGTAGTGTGTTCCAAGCAAGACAGGAATATGATTCGTAAATAACCTCCATTAGCTAAATAAACAAACTTTTTTATATCATCTTTTTATATCCGGTTTATTATGTAGCGCTCGTTATTTTTAGTTATGATTTTTAGATATAAAAAATTAAGATATCCGAAATATTTTAGAAGTGACGGATTCCGATTTGAAAGTGCTTCCGAAGGAATGCTATTTCGGTAAAAATGACGATAAGCAACAAATTGATAGGCATTTATTAATTAGTTCTGGGTAAGATCTTTTTTATAACATGAATTTTTTTATTAGCTTTGTAAGAAAGTTTATTAAATGACAACTACATTGTAACTGTTTTTCAATTTTTTTGAATAAAAACATAATTTTATTAGCAAGGGAGTGGTATTATACGCGAGATTGTTTTAAATATTCCCTGTGTGGTTGTTTTAAAAATTCATTATTACAATGCGCTTATGTCATTTTTTAATATTATTTCATTCGCTTACACAAAACAGCTAACAAACTGTGCTAAACAGCATAAAACTTTTTTGTTGTAAAAGACAAAAATGGAATGTACCCAATGTAAAAAAAACAATTAATAAACTGCACTTTGCCAATTTTAAATGATACAAAAAAGAAAATTATAAAAAGTGAGAAGCAAAAAATAAATGAAATTAAATTAGAAAATTTACACCCTTCAATATTACCCGTCAATTGGTATTCCAACAATTACAAAATGATTATCAAAAACAAATACATGTTGATTTTATATAATTAGGCATTATTATGCTTAATTTTTTGCATATTAAAAACAATTTATCATGTATTACCCGTAAGCACAATGTATTTCTTCTATAATAAAATTGGGCCCCATTATGACCGCTAAACTTTTCCGATTTGACCACCACAGTTTCTTAAGGTAAAAGGATTAAAAATATCAGTTTTGTGGTTTTTAGCTGTCCAACAGATCAGAGTACCGGTGTTGACACAAGAGAAGCTACAGCTAAGCTTAGTTTCTATGTGGATAAATATTTTCCTGATGTGAATTATCTTTGGCTCCACTGTCGCGTCACTGCGTGCTCAATAAGAGGAAACCGAGAAAAAGAAGGATTTGAGACGGTGAATTTTTAATTTTAACTTTTTATTTAGAGGCTCTGTATACTGGTATTAATTGATATCTTTTAACGTGAGGTAAGGATTAAATTAAATTCGTTAAACACGTTAGAACTGTTTTGGGTCTGTTTTTTGTTTAAAAATAGATAAATACATACGCAATAAAGCCCGTGAGTACCATGTAGTTCTTGCGATACATAACGTAAACACTTTTTTCCAACGAAAATTATGTAAATTACGAAAAAAACACCGTAGTTTAGTTAAGTATAATTATCTCACCTTAATACTATACTCCAATGTAGTTTTTGTAGAAATAAAATTCTGTAAAAGAAAAAAATACCTACAGAAAACCGTACGTAGAATCTTCCTATTAACTTTTTATTGTGACGAATTCATGTTGCGTTAAATTCAATAGGCATATCTTTATACAAAAATGTTTTACTTTTATGGAAGATACCAAATATTTTAGTTTTGATAAAATTAAAATTTCTTTATAACATGGGTTTCGAGATTTGATTTTTGGTCAATAGATATAATAAACGTTGACTGAGTTTAATATTTCAGTGTTTGGGTCCGAATCATTGTGCCGACCGAGTTATTCGAAATCGCAAAACAGTGACTCAGCCCATAGTTGAATACATTCTTTCGGGTCCTCTTCATCCGGTCATTAGGAACAAAAACGGTAATTTTTTCACATACATTTATAAATTTACATCAAATTTTAAGTTAGAGCCTTGTACAAAACCACTATCACTTTCTGACTAACTCCACACTTTTAGATGTTCGTGAGTCCACTTGCCCACCGTGTCCATTTGTGATCCCGTCTTCTTCGCTCCATGACCCAGGACCGGAACTGTCTCTGAGGAGAATCGTGGTTCACGGAGTTTCACTACCTGTGGTTATCGGGATAGCGATGGCCTCTTTTTTAATCGGCGTAGCCTTAATGGGTGGCCTTTGGTTTGTACACGTTAAAACTGGTAAGTTTAGTTATTTTATTACCCAGTGATAGTTGAGTTTGCTAATATAATAGCAGACTCATGAGAGTGTTTTTAAACAAATCTTGATTTTGCTCAAATAACAAACTGTAAAATAAACTTTGTAGTCACTGGTCATACTGGCATAAGTATATTTAGACAATGCATTTTAAAAATTTTTAAAGTGCCATGTTTTATATATTTTGCATTAGGTTGAATGTTATGGGTTTAAAATTATTGGCTGTCAATTAAAACACGTTATATTAAATAAATTAAAATTATAAATTGTTAAGTTATGCAAGGTTATAAATCAGAATATGAACAATCGTCGATTTACATTAATGGGTGAATTTAATGTTTGCTATACATTGATATAACTATCGTCAAAATCAATTTTTATGTTAGTGAATTGTTCCCGCTTAGAAATGTTTTTCGTTCACAGGATTTTTGAGCAAACCTTAGAAATGAGCAAGGGCGCAAGCTTAAAGGTGCGGTGCGGAGTCAAACTTTTTGTTTTAGATTTTTATAATTTTTTGTGATAACCTTACCCACGCCCCCAATAGCCCACAAAATTTTTTTCAACAAAATATCTCCAGTGGTTCAGAAGTTATGACCCCCCAAAAATGGCATTTTTTGACAATTCTGTACGTAAAAAATTGCTCAAGGGTATAACGATTTACGTTACAAATTCTGCACTAAAAGAAAGCGGCTAATTTCTACTTTATTTTGATACCTTTATCGTTATTATTGGTTAAGTATTTGTCGACATATTGCGTTTTTCGTACAAAAAACCCGCGATTTTTTTTGTTAAAAGCACCAAACGACGGCAGTAATTTTGTGAAATTTGCCCAACCTTTCTTTCCTTCACTTCGTGTTTTTAGCGAAAAAATAGAAGGTTTTTTGTTAAAGGTGCGGTGCGGAGTCAAAGTTTTCGTCTTCAATTTTGATCAGTTTTTGTGAAAACCTTACCTCTGCCCTCAATAGCCCGCAAAAATTGTTTCAACAAAATATCTCCAGTGGTTCAGGATATATGACCCCCCAAAAATGGCGTTTTTCGAAAATTCTGTACGTGAAAGATTGCTCAATGGGTACAAATACTGCACCAATCTTAACGATCAAGGTATTAAATTGAAGTAAAAAGTAGCCGCTTGCTTTGAGTGCAAAATTTGTGATTAAAATCATTACACCCATTGAGAAATCTTTCACGTACAGAATTTTCGAAAAACGCCATTTTTGGGGGGTCATATCTCCTGAACCACTGGTGATATTTTGTTGAAACAATTTTTGCGGGCTATTGAGGGCAGAGGTAAGGTTTTCACAAAAACTGATCAAAATTGAAGACGAAAACTTTGTAATCAACTCACTATAGTGCAAAAACTTAAGAACTAAATAAAACTTTGCCAAAATTATCTTGTAAATTGTTGTTTTTTTAATTAAATTATGCAGTTTAATAAATAAGTTAATATTGCATGTAATAAATTTTTTTTTAAAAATAGTTTTTAATCCACGTAATTTTTCTGAGATATAATTTCTGCGCATAAAAGATGATAATTTTTCCTAAATTATTTTATTTTGTAAATATTTGTTTTTAAAAAAAGTAGCAAAATTTAGTAAAAAAAACCTTTTATTAAAATAAAAAAGGTCTTTAAAAAATAAAATAAACCTCTATAGTCTTTTAAAAATAATGTCCAATAGATAGATTTCAGGTGCTGATAGTTTGCAAGGAAAACTGTCGATTTAAAAGAATTTTATGTAGCAAGGTATCCTAGCCACTCATTACTATACTTTTTAGTGATGCTACTAATTAGTTTACGATACTCAATCAATTTTTTCTCTCTTTTTTAATCTGTTGTGTGCACAGTGTATATTTCATTTCGCGTTGTGTGTTTAGAGCCAAAAACAATTCTTGCTCAAGCTAAAAAGCGAAACGGCAGTAGGGATTCCGCCTTTAGCGGCTCCATCGAATCCAACGGCTACCAACTGGGGGTCCCGTTGAATATCTACCCGGGACCCCATTTGGCCTTGGCGTGTTCCGAGGAGCGCGACTCCGCCATCGGATCTCTGAACGGTCCTCTGACCGCCTCCGGACCAGCCAACCCCTCTATGGCCTCTTCCTATCAGGGCAGAGAAGACCAAGGCTCGGGTTCCACAGAGACGTAAAATCCCTATGCGGAAGAGACTTAAAGTCAATAGGAAGGAGATGTGAAATCCACGCGAAAGAGACGTAAAGTCCGCGGATGGAGACGTAGCTTATACACGCGAGAGACGACGTATTATTCATGTGAAAAACTGGTCATAACACGTTTTTCCGGTGAACAATTCATAAAAATGCCTTCGAAGCCACCGGTGAACTACTCGGGATTTCGCATTTTGTCAGACATCGAGACTAAAATACTGGAGTACTCTGCTGGAATAAGCTAGAATAAGATGATATTTTTGAAAGTTGGTGTTGCTGATAGTTGTTCATTGGTTTTTTACCCGTATAATTATTTTTGTCTCAGCGATTCGTTCCGGGTATAAATTTGAATGCTGAAGATAGACCACAATTAGACTGATTTTTTTCATTATTTTCTTGAAGAACTTTTAAGTATTACTTAGTTTGGTTTAATTTTATTGTTAACATATATATCTAGAAATGCATATATTTTTTTGTTAAGTCATACTCATTTTAAAATTATTCCATTGTTCTGATGAATTCAATGAAATTTTCGAAAGAAAATAAGAAACAAATTTTATTAGTAACCCAAAAAATTACACAGGATTTTAATGTTTTGTTTTGTCCATTTTACTCCTTCCTATATTTTGTTAACTTTCGTTTTTTTAATATTGCTTAAAATTGTTTTAATTAAAACTTTCAAGAAATGTTTTTTTTTAAATAAAGTAAATTTTACATCAATATTAACACATAACTGATAAGTTTTGTTTTATTCAAAAATTTTTTTTAAATTTTCGTCATCATGTTTTTTTAAGAAAACAAAAAAGTTTAACTTTGAAAAGATAAAATCAGAAGCAATTTTATTTAAAAATTCTTGTAAAATTAAAAGTTTTAATTTTTAGCGCTTCAATCCGTCTATAATATTTTACAAATGAGATATTCTGTGGTTTTTTTTTCAGGATATTATAATTTGTTTAAATTAACCCGTTTGTTTGGTATTTAGATGTTTTGTTGCTTTGTTGTTTTTAAGCTATATTATGGTTTTATATATTAGAATATATTAGAAGAAGAACAAAAAAATATCGCACACCTCGATAAACTTGCAGAAATTTTTAAAAACGTAACTATCAGTTTTTTATTTTTAAAATTTTTTAATCGTAGGTTTGCGAAAAATTAAAGATTATTCATACAAATCTGCTCTTTAGGTAAAATTTAATACTTTACCCTAGTAATGATATCCGTTTTTTGCGGTTATTTTTTTACAAAAAGCTAAAAACCAACCCAACTTTTGTTAAAATACCTAATGAATATCGTATTAACAAATACCTTTTTGTGTATTTTATTGTAACTATCTGTAAGTACTGATGATTTTGTATACGGGTAATTTGTGTTTTCAAGTTAATTTGGGTTGATTGTTTTTATAGCATGTTTATAGTTAAAAACAAAGTGTTGGTCACTGTCTTAATGGTTTGCTGCATTAATGTAAAATTGCTATTTTAAAAATGAAGTTTTGTTATTGTATTTTGCATTTTATTAATATAACAGAGATTTTTTAAAATTTTTTTGTTAAATGTCTGTCAAAAATTTCCTGTATATAATAAAAATAGTGTATTGAGGTTTGATAATGGTGCGGCAAAAATTCTTTATAAGAAAACATGACCAAATCACGATACAGCAGAGTTTTATCAGGAAAAACCTCAACATTGCTATAACATTATCGCTGCGGCAGAGAGCAAGTATAAAATCAACACGACTGATCAATGGTTTTTGTTGTAGATATAAAAAAGTCAAAGTCAGAGTTATTTTTACTGAATCTGACTCAGTCTGCCGTACTGCGACGACTAATGTTCGCTTTTGTATCGATAGCGGTCTGAGAGACCAACAAAAACAATTCGGTTATACGGCGTAGCAGCTGTAGCATAGTGTGATTGTAAAATTTGAATGTTTTAAGGAAGGAAGTATTTGAACGCATTTCCGCTGATTTATTCTGATTTTATTTTAAAATCTGTATGAATTTGTGATGCCAAGCATAATTGTTACCACTAGGCGTACCATTGGTTTTTCTGTGAGCATTCCTGTCTAAGTGGAAAATTTTTAAAATAGTTTTAATGTATAAAATGATCCGCAAAAACAAAATTTTGGTTAAAATTAACTACATCACAATTTGATTTTATTTTAATTTAGAATAAATCTTTTGGTTGTTCATTACCTTACTGTTGACTAGAATGGAGAACAAAAACAATTATATGAAGGTAAAAAACTATTTTCATCTCATTGAATCGTGCAGTTTTAGTTATAATTTAATTTGCCCTTTATTTTCTGGAGAATATATTTTTTTTAAATATGTTTTTTTAAAATGATAGAAGTTTGTTTTAATCACGTTTCTGAACTGAAACTTTTTTCACCGTGTATTGTGTTTTTTGTTCTCAGTCTTTAGTTCTGCGTTATGTTACATGACACTACTATGTCATGTTAATATATGTTATTTTCGATGACGGTAAAGCCCTAGGCTTGGAAAGTGTACTACTTGTTAATCTGTTCTGTTCCTGTTCTGTTCCGTTGGTGAAGAAATATTGATAGATAAGGGTTGTTTTGTACAGATGGATCCCGCTTATACTTTTTGCACAGAAGTATGCACACAAAAAGTGTTGTAATTTATTCGGTTTTTTATGTCCTTTGCAAAAAATCACCAATGTTGCGCGGAGTCTTGTATCCAGCTATTTTTTATGGAATTTGTGCAGCTTTTCTGTGTTAAAAATATAATACGTAGAGATTTCGGATTGTATTTGTGCATAAAATGTACACGCGTGCTTCTTTGCCTGTATACTTCAATGAAAAATCAAAGCCACTCTCTGCCAAACATTAATTTATATAAAAATGTGTTATCTAATCAAGTCGAGTCTAGTGTCAAGTAGCGTTCATCCAACACGTCGATCGCAAATTCCCATTGTTTGGTAGTGTTAAAACTTCAAAAAGTTAACAAAAAATGTCAGAATTAAAAAGCCAATAAGAATCACTTTCAGTCAAAAAACATTGAGCAACAATCAATAACGCCAATGGTATCTCGGGTTTTTTCCAAAAAAAATCATTGAAGCTTTAAGGTCTTTAAAATTTTTGTGGTTCCTCCTCGATTAAGACCCATTGAGCAAATAACTTCAGGCTTTTGGAACAGATGGAGATTTTTTAAAACTTAACAAAATAGTAGGTTTCAAAAACAAAACGTTCCTTTTATGGATTTTATGGTGTCTGCTGCTTAAATACAACAGGAACACAGCTTTGTTAGATCACCCATTTTTGGTTATATTATATACTGCAGCACTTTATTTTTTACTCATCTTGTTTTTATTGTTTTGTTTTCTTTTTGTATAGCTTTTTCTTCAACTTATTTTGACATTCATACGACAAAGTTTCAAAAAGCAATGAAATAGCGAATGAAAAGCACATAAATACAAGTATAAATATTTTTTTTATAAAAAACTTTTTTATAATAATTGCAAAATTACCACTTGTTTAGACGGTTGTGTTTTTATGTGTTAGATATAAAGCATGAAAAGAAAAAAATTTTTTAAAATAGTGTTTTGTACATGGTTTTTTAAAATTTTAACTCAATATTTTTACTGTATTTTATTTTTCTCTACACCAGGTTGAAATATCTATGTTATTGTTTTATTTCTAAGAAAATTTTACAAGCAAAACTAACAGGTATTATATAACATTATTTCTTTTAAACATTAATAATTTTATACTTAAAAAATAACAATCCATAATAAATTACATGTTTATAAAAGATAAAGTTAAATAATATCATGTTTTATCTGTATATGAAATTGAAAATTTAATTCAAGAAGCTTGTTGAAAGGCCTGGTCATATTTTGTTCATTACTAAAGTTTCGTCCAATCTATACTGATTTTATTTGGTATTGGCATATAATTTCTAACTACAAAATAACTAAGAATAAACTTACTAATTTTACTGTCATAATTTTGTTACATGAAAAAATTTTTTAAGTATTATGACGAGACCAAAAAACTTATTTTCAAAATTCAGGAAACATTTTGTAGTTTTATCTTCACTTCTTTTATAACAAAGTACCACATTTAAAACCAGTATTGATCTTGTAAACATTGAGCTAGTAATATCTAATGTAGTTATTATCAAATACGTGGTTTAAGCATGCAACAGAATTTTATTAAAAATTAAAAGTCTTGTGCTTTGTGATAAAGAAGTTTTTTAAATTACACAATAGCTCAATATTTGCAACAAGATGAAGTTATACACCTTATAGCTTACCCAGTGTCGCTAGCATATCATTGTTGTAAAATAGTTTAGATTCTTAGCGCTTTTTCATTTTTATGGTGCGGTTAATTTTTAAGTGTTCATAATATTATTTTTGTAAATTTCATTAAATAAAAAAAGTACCAAATGTTTTTCACAATTTTTTTTAATGTTTTCAAATAAAAACATAACAATTATAAACGTATAACTTTTGTTGTCTTGCATAAATTTTTTTTATTTTTTGGCTAGCTGGATTAATTGTTTTGGAATATGAATTAGCCAAAGTAACTTTTTTTTTAAAATATCAAAATTTTCACAGCTTTTAATACTATTAAAACCAAATCACCTAATGTTTACCATTATCTATAATCTTAGTAAAAAAATCATGTTTAACACGTTCCCGTGGTGGCTTTTTCCCAGTTACACACGTGAAACCTTCGTAGGACAAAGGTGAAACCTTTGTGGTTGTGGTTCTCACCGTGGTGCTATTTTCGTATGACAAATGACTTACGTAAACCTTACGGCGCTAAACTATACGCATGACCGAAGTCCTTCTTCTTTCATACATAATTTTTTGTGCGCAAATAGTGCCCATTGAGCGAGCAAATTGAAATGGTTAAAGCTGTACGGTAGCAATATGCAAATTTTTGCAACATGAAATATCCAACGTAGTACACTGTATCTGTGAAAACATCTGCATATTGCTACCGTATCCCTTTAACCATTTCAATTTGCTTGCTAACTGAGCACTAGTTGTGCAAAAACTTATCTATGACGGAAGTACGACATAGGTCATACGAAGGTTTCACGGTTGTAACCAAGGAAAAGACAATCACAGGAATGGGTTATAATAACATTTAGTTTTGTCAAGTTGAGCAGAAATGAAACAGAATACTTTTTTGTTTTTGCAATGATTATGGATGGGTGTGACTCCTGTGGAGTTTAGGATGGGTGGCTGGATGACCCATGTGCCTTGCAATAATTAATCACATATTATAACAAAAAATAAAATTATTAAAAAACTGTTTAAAATTATAAATATTAAATACTTATTTTAAC
>JASAMX010018001.1:0-22704 GCA_030248175.1 Microlaimidae sp. YZB2_3 | reverse complement strand
GGCACCTGCACAAGCTTTCTTTTGCGATCAAATGGCATCAAATGTTGGTTCTTTAATGAGTGGTAAAAACAAGAAAGCTGTCAGGCGCTCAACTGCAGTGTTGTTAAAACCTAGTCGCCCAGCCGCGGGCAAAGCGAGTGTGCATGGTGGTCCCCCCTTAAGTGGCGCGAAAAGTCAGTCAATCCCGCATATGGTGGCTTTCATACATTTAGATACTAACCTTGCAAAAAGCTTACAAATGGCCAAAAAGCAGCAGCCCCGGTCCAGATCGCTAATTTGCAGAGCTAAAGGTGCCTGTTAGTTAAGTCACCTGCGCCCCGGTTACAGAGCAAGCCTCAGTCCAGACCCCGACTAGCCCTGCACTGCCTAGATCCGCCGACGCCACGTCCACTAACCAACCTACGAGCCCATGGTAGACCCGGGTTTGCTGCCAACTCTCGAGTGTCCCGCCCACCGATGGCCCGCGAATCCGCTGCCGAAGTCCCTGGAGTGCATTATTTCGCCTGCGCCAGTTACATCTTCAGGCCTCGTCTCTAGCTTCACCCAGAGAAAGTGCCCCGGCGTAGGGACACTTTGAAGATTCACCGGATGGGACTGAGTCGGCTGGGTCAGACGATCAGCGGATTGTGCGTCTTGTGGATTATTCAACCGACAGTACTTCATCCTTGCCGCCCGGATCGCGCCAGCCGCCCGCCCCTGCGGTGCAGGCCCCGAAGGAATGACCGTCGACAATACCAACTCTTGCGAATGTCCAGGCCCGGAAGTTGCTCGTATTGCCGGCAAAAGCCCCGCCACCATCACCAGCGCGCCTACAAACCGCACGCAAAACTTATGTCGCCCCGCTTAAACCTACCCGGCAGCCTCCACACCTTGTGACGCCAGCGATGCTGGAGCGGCTGGTGTTGAACGTGCGCCTATTAGGAGCAGTGGCCCCGACACAGCCCGATAACGTTTTCTCTACGGTCCCGAGTACTCACCTGGTTGTCGGAAAGGGGCGTGGACAGAGGCGGGAGCGGTTACCGCCAGCCCGGACGCCGCCCCGCCGCCTTCAAACTTGCGCTATATACCCGGCCAAGGGACTGCGCCTGGACAGTTTGTGCGTATTCAGCCAGAGGGCCCCGTCCAGCAGTTGGGCTCACATCCGGCTTTCATACGTCAGCGGGCCAACAAGCCCTACCGCACGCAAGCCAAACGTTTGGCCCAGCAAGGGGTAGACCAGGGAGGCGCTAGCGAGCAACCACCACCGGACTGTCGTTTTCAGTACCGCTCGCCTAAGCGGCGCAATTCTACATCTTCCTCATCGTCAGGAATGCTCCCAGTCGCGGCCCGGGCCCGCCGTGCCCAGTCTAACCCTCCAGCGGCAGCAGCTTTGCCCCGGCCGGCTTCCCCACAGCTCGTCACTCAAACGACCCACAAAAAGAAGCCCAGAAAAACAAAAAAGCCATTGGACCCTTTTGCGAGCTGCAAAGAAACTTACGACTCTGACATTGAACAGCTACAGGCGGAAATGCAGCACCTCCTGGACAAGCCCCCGCCTCCTAGCTGCCACGTAGATTACGTGGGCGACCCATTATTTGAAATTCCACCGCTTCGAGCCTCCACCTCGCGCGCCCAGGACGACCAGCGACAAGAAAACATGGAAATTTCTCCGGCTGAACAAGACTCCCCGCAGACTCCGCCCTGGTATTCCCCGCCTCCGTATATTTCCCCGGAAGCACGAGGCGGCCCCGAGCCATTAGACCAACATGCCGTCACGTGGGAGGAATGGGAGGAGTTTTACGCAGAATGCCAAGCTGCCAGCCACGTTGATTGTGGTCAATTTCAGCCACTGCAGATTTGGGAACAGATCGCTGTCCTACCGCCAACCATGCCCCCGCCAACTCCGGAACATGGCCAGTGGAGCCTCCTTGACGCCTTGGCCCGCGGGAAAGTGCCATGGCCTCCAAAAGCGCCCCATTGGTATTTTCAAGACGCCCTGTCCTAGGACTACACTGGACAGGAAGCACACTGGGAAATGCCGCTAGCCGTCAACTTAATGCATCCGGACTTCGACTGTTGTCGGATGGAATTTGGGTACCCAATCTGGGACAGACGCGGAATCCCCTGGCGACGTAAGTGTTCAATATCTATGTCTTATATTTTATTTCTAATGTCGCTAAGTTTCTGTATCACTCCAGTCCAGGGTTTAAGGTTAGGCCTAATTTATTTTGCGGCTTGACAGGTGTGCACTTGAGCTTAGGAATAATAGCGTTAATAATTCTCTGCAGTTGGGCTAAAAAACGGTTAAAACAAGCGGTACCAAATCGAGCTTTAGCAAAATCTCTACAACCCAAATTATGTTTCAAACAGCTTGTGTGTAATGCCTCCAATACTAATCTTTACCGTTGTACAGGAGTAATTAAACTTGAGCAATATTATGTACCTGCATTATTTGATACAGGAGCCACGTGCTCCATACTTTCAGCTGAAATGGCGGAGCTCTTACCACATATAGCATTCAAGCCATTCCCGGGTCGGCCAGCCATGTCTTTATCCGGGTCCTTGGACCTCATTGCAACCGGAGAGGTAAACCTTCAAATTGGTGGGATGGGAATCCATGCGGAAATGAACGTTCAAAAGGGGTGTCCAATGAAAGTCTTGCTAGGGACTGACGTTCTACAGCAATTAGGTAAGTTAATTATTGATTTTGATAAAGATCAGATCATTTTAGCTAATGAAAACGTTATTCCCATGGACCCCTCGGTAGAGTACCCAGTGAGCGGAATAACAATTTGTGCAATGGCTACCAAAACCGTTCCTTTCTGGGCAAAGACAGTGATTCAAGCAAAGGTTACAACCCCATTGCCCCCGGAAGCCTCAATTATATTGGAAGAAGCATCACCATCCTTTTGGCGCGCAGGACTGATGTTAGCGCGAGTACTTACCACATATCGAGCCGGAACTGCTTATGTGGAAATTCTGAATCCCACGGCCGAACCAATCACCTTATATTCTGGCACAACCATTGGACAGGCAAATGCTCTTAATGAAGATTTTGTCGTAGACATCCTGGCTGACCCAGAAGACGTTGACGAAACTCATCTCCGACATCAAGTCTGCATGGCAACCCCCAGAGCTGAGAGACCATTCGACTTTGACCCAGTCAAGGAAATCGACTTTGAAAAAGCTGACCTGGATGCCCGCCAGAAGCAACAGCTAGCTGAGCTGCTACGACAAAACAAAGACGTCTTTTTGTCCGGTCCCTTTGATACCGGAAGAACTTCTTTATTGAAGCATGAAATCAATATAGAAAACAACCGTCCCTATCGCCAGAAACCGTATTGGGTCGCCGAAAGCCAGAAGCAAGTCATCAGGGAAGAAATAGATACCATGTTGAAAAAGGGAGTCATCAGGGAGTCAAAGAGTCCTTTTTCATCACCCGTTGTCATCGTACAAAAGAAAGATGGGACCAACCGTTTTTGCATCAATTACCGTGGTCTGAACAAGTTAACAAAAAAAGACTCATTTCCTTTGCCCTGCATAGATGAAGTCTTAGAGGCTCTCAACGGAGCCCTGTATTTTTCAACCCTTGATTTGCTCTCAGGTTACTGGCAAGTAGACTTGGAAGAAAAGGACAAGGAAAAAACGGCATTTTCTAGCCCTATGGGTGGACTTTATGAATTCAATGTGCTACCATTTGGCCTTTGTAATGCCCCCTCGACTTTTCAATGGTTAATGGAACTGGTCCTTAGTGGATTGCGTTGGGTCAACTGTTTGGTGTATATTGACGACATAATTATTTTCTCAAAGACGTTCCCTCAACATTTGACAGACTTAGATATGGTATTTGACCGATTATGTAAAGCCTCGCTTAAACTAAAGCCAAAAAAGTGTCACTTTGGAAGGAAGTCTGTGGAATTCTTAGGGCACATTGTAAGCAAGGAAGGAGCCCGGCCGAATCCCGCCAAAATATTGTGTGTGAAAGATTTCCCAGTACCAAAAACGCAGAAACAGGTGCGGTCCTTTCATGGCTTTGCAAACTTTTATCGAAGATTTATTAGGAATTTTGCAGAGATAACCAGCCCACTGTATAAATTGATGGGAAAACGAACTCATTTTTATTGGAGCCCCGAGT
Organism: Microlaimidae sp. YZB2_3; assembly: GCA_030248175.1. Classification (NCBI taxonomy): domain Eukaryota; kingdom Metazoa; phylum Nematoda; class Chromadorea; order Desmodorida; family Microlaimidae; species Microlaimidae sp. YZB2_3. Next base: position 18,590 of record JASAMX010018001.1, on the reverse strand, counting down.
GTCAAAAGGCGTTTGAGACCCTCAAGGAGAGGTTGTGCTCTACGGATGTGTTAGCATTTCCTGATTTTAAACGACCCTTCCTGCTGTCGACGGACGCGTTGGATACACGGATTGGAGCGGTGCTCTCCCAGGAGTTTCCTGAAGGTGAAAGGCCTATAGCTTATGCAAGCCGGAACTTCAATTCAGCAGAGAAAAATTACGCCCCGATAGAGCGCGAGGCGCTGGCGTTGGTATGGGCCGTTAAACACTTCCGACCTTATTTGTATGGACATGAGTTCAAATTGACAACGGATCACGCCCCCCTGCAGTACATCTTTAATAGTGGTAAGTGCACTTTGGCTAGGTTAAAAAGATGGGCATTAATTATGAATGAGTACTCGGTAACTAATTGTGAGTATAGGCCTGGCAAAGCTAACGGTAACGCCAACGCCTTGTCCCGTATACCACCCCCAGAGGAGGAAGTGGCGGCAGAAGCGAAAGACTCAGACAAAGGAGAAAAGGTAAGCCATTTAATCGCTTATGCTCTCATTACCCCAGAGGAGAAAGGTCCGCTGATCGCGCTTCAACAAAATGACCCGGACTTCCGGGACATTTATCGCTATCTTGACAAGAGGATTCTTCCTGATAATAAGGTAGAAGCCCAGAAAGTATTGCGAGAATCGGAGGAGTACTATCTACAAGATGGAGTTTTGATGCACGAGCATCCACGAATTAAACGGGTAAGTCCTAAATTTCCTAATCAGATAGCCCTTCCTCGGGAACGTTGGGCAGAGGCCGTTCAGGCCGCTCATGATGACATCTTTGGCGGATGTCTTCTTATATAGAAAGAAGAACTTTTAGGCCTGGTTTCAGAAGTCGCGGTCATGGCAAATACTGATCCAAAGAATATAAAGGCGTCAGTGATTATTGTTATTTGTTTGTTGTTGATGACATATAGTAATTAAATAAACTAATATTAAATTTGGCTACTTAGATTTTGAAAGGATTGGATAAAAATCCACCTGAAGTTCTTTACTGCTGGTAAGAAATTTGTGTCTTTAACAGTGGCTTTAGTAACTTTTATAATCCTAAATATTTATAACATTGACACAAAATTACCAACCAATTTCAAATAATTTAACTTTGTTCTTTTTCAGTTGTTGTGCCAGATATTAGTGGTCGCTTGTACATTTACAATTTTGATATCGTGCTTGCAAGTGGCACAATTGTTTATTCAGTTTACTCAAATATTGGATTGGTAAACATTTACAATATCTTTAACATTTCTCTGTAATTTAACTCTAAACAAACAATCTTCATTTCAATTTCACATCTAACCTTTGCTTCTGTATTTTGTGTTGCTTTGTGTATTTGCTTTGTTGTATATTTAGTTTGCTTTGTATTTTGTATATCTATATTGTGTTGTGCATTTCTTCTGTATTTTCTAACATGTGTTCACTCTCCCAAGAGGACTGGAAAAGCGCTACCCTTTCTGGTAGCTGGTAGCAGAGACAACAAATTCAATAAGGTAATTTTCGCTATCTTTGTTTTACTGTTATTATCGGACAGTAAATTTGGTAGCAGAGCGTGGTTGCTAAAATTGCTCAAACTGCGTAGTCTGAAGAAAAAAAAAATTGTGAAAACATTTCACATATTAATGTTCAGCCGCTGCTGTAAAATAGTGCAGCTTCAAAAATTAAGTCCCACAACCCAAAATTAATTATAAAATTAAAATAAGAAAATGAGACAGTTCAGTTGAATAGAAAAGTGTCTATTTTTTAGAAACTCATTTTCTGTGGGCCGCTGCTTAGTTTGTGTTTAAAATTAAAACAGCAAACGGACAGTGCAGCTTTTTTGGATATTAAAAAGACCCTCTAGAATCAAAAATTGTAAATTTCTAGAGGCCCACTGTTAAGCTTACTCTAGCAAGACAGTGCAGAAAGCCCTGGTGGTGCAATATATTGTTCAAATAAACATTTTGAACTTATTAAACTGACAACTTGTGGTCATTTTTTTTGTTAAAGCATCATCCAGGCCGCTGCTTAAATGGTGCAGCCTAAAGTTTGAATAAAATATAAAAATTAAGTCTGAACATTCTTTTTTGAAACCCAGTTCTCTTTAAAATAAACTTCAACATGGATCAAATTTGCAAAGCTTGTGAAGCCAATATTAATCCAGAAGAAGTTTTAGTCTCTTGCAAAACTTGCAATAAAAAATATCATATAAAATGTGTGGACACTATTACAAGTAGTATAAGGGGATACAAAAAGATGATAACTACAGCTGCTTTGATAGACAAGCTAAAGGATCAAGTGGATCCCATCTTTCCCTTTGAGTGCAATGAGTGTAGTGAAAAAATGTACCCAATCACTTTTCAGTATGCAGCCTGGAAAAAGTTGAGCCAGCAAGAATGCATTAATTTGGGAATACACTCATCAGCCCTTGATAAATATTTAAATGTAATGGGTATTAACACTGACCAAGAAAGCGACCACAATTCTGGCAGTGAAGCGCCTGACAAAAAGGATGAAATTAATGACAATGAATGTCTTCTGTGTCAAAAGGAGTTTAAACACAGTGATGTGTCACTTCAATGTGATTCCTGTGGTAGATGGGTTCACAGTTGTTGTGCACAGAAAAATGTGGGACCCAAGTGGGGTGAGGATAATATACCAGTGTCTGAATCATTAATGGACCTGATCTTCACCTTTGAGGAAGATGAGCAAGTCTTTCCTTACACTTGCACAAATTGTGATGAGGATGCCCTACCATTCCTTGTAAGAGTTGTGGACCATTACAATGTGTCCAAAGAAACTTTGGTTGCAATGGATTTGTGGTGTCCTGCATTGGTCAAACACAGAAGTCAAAAGGCTAAAATAGCTCTGCAGGAGAAACTAAAAGTAAGTAGAACCTCCTCAAGGGCAGCCTCAAAGGCACCTAGTGTTATGAATACTCCTGCTGGTGCAAGAACACCAGTTGACCCAAATTTGGACATCAATAACCTGAACCAAAGGCTACAAAAGCTTTATGTGAATCAGAATCCGGGGCAAAGTGTGCCTGGAAGTCCAAAGCAACAAGGAGTCACTGGTAAACCTTCTTTGTCAAAAGTTAATGAAATTCAAGAAACTAATCCTGATTGCCAGGCAAAGGTAACAACAATGAGTAGTAATTCTGAAGAACAAGTAGTTTCTTTAAAATTGTTGTTGTCTAAAATGGAAACATTGGACAAAAAAGTGAATGAAATAGCAAACATTGCTAGTCCAAAATCAAAGGAGTTTCCTGTTCCTGCAAGTTCCAGTGCTCAGGTATACAAACCTAGTCAATGTAGCACAATGGGACTTCAGTCTTCAACCATAGTTGAGACGCCTGTCGCTCCTACTGGAGATAGGAAAGGAACTAAATACAGGTTGCAAAAATTAGAGTTGCCAATTTTCAGTGGTGAGCAGTATCCATTAGTGACTTATTGGGAGCACTTTTGGTCAATATTTGAAGATGCTGTTCACACAGACAGTGCTCTTTCTCAGCAAGAGAAGTTCATGCATTTGAACACCCAATTGAAGGGTAATGCATTGTTAACAATCAAAGGATTACCGGTACAAGGTGAGTATTACCAAGATGCCGTGAGTTTGTTAATGGACAAATATGGTGATCCTACCAAAAGAAAACTGAATCATGTTGATGAAATCCTGAAGCTCAACAAGGTTACAAAAGTTGAACCTAAGCTTCTAAGATGTATGTATGACAGATTGCAAGTACATGTCCGAGGCATGATTGCCATGTCAGATAAAACTACTGCAATGATTCAAATGTCTGTCCTAATTGGACAATTGAAAGAAAAATTACCAATGTCATTTTTGTTGGACATGGTTAAAATTGACCAGAATATCCACACTGACTTTGCAACTTTCAACTCTACTTTCCATACCTGCTTAAAGCAGTTGGAGTTAACAATGGTTGATAGTAGAGTGGAGAAAGATTCATCCAAAGATGGAAACAAGAAAAATCTGAAATATGATGCACCATTGACGCCATCTGGCTTACAGCTAAAAGTTGTTTCCAATGGATCATTCAAAAACCAAAAGGCCAAAGCATCAAAAACCTCTGAAGGAGCTGCTAAAAAATCTAGCAGAAAACCACAATTGCCTTGTATTTTCTGTGAAGGGGAACATTATAATAATGTTTGCCCCAAATTCCCATCTGGAAAAAGTAGACGGGACAGAATTTCAAGTCTTGGCAATTGTTACAAATGCCTGAAGCCTGGTCATTATGGTAAAGAATGTGCTATGGTTCTCAAGTGTGTTCATTGTGAGAAACCACACCACTCTACTCTTTGCTTCACTAAATTTCCAGACACTGGATCCAAGCCACATTTGGCTGTTAGTGAAAACAAGACTACTGGAGACAAGGCTGAAAGTACTAGTGACAGTTATTCTCAGCTGGTGCAAATCCCTTCAGTTTCCAAGGTTGTAGCAGTGGCTACTAACCAGATTACTATCATGAAAATTGTAAAAGCCAAGATTTTCAATCCCAAAACTGGAAAGCACATTTCAGTAAAGGTGTTATTGGATTGTGGTGCTTACACTTCATTTATTACACATAAGTGTGTTGAAAAGTTGAAGTTGTTGAAAACTAACACCAAGAATCTCCAGTTCAGCACTTTTGGAACAGAGAAAAACTCTACTGTTGAATCTTCCGAAGTAGAATTACACTTGGAACTCTCCAGTGGAAAAAAGTTACCAATGACTATGAACTCAATACCTGTGATTTCTCAGAAGGTTAAACGACCCCAGGTCAAGTTTTCCCTGGGTGATATTGAACAAATGTCACAAATTGGAGTTGATATATTAGAGTTCAAAACTGGGGATCAAGTGACAGTTGATTTGCTTCTTGGTAATGATTATTATGATGCCATTGCTCATTCTACTCAAGCTCCTTTGAAATTGGACAATGGTCTCCATGTTGTTCATACACAGCTTGGATGGATTTTGTCAGGAGCAGTAGCAACTGAGTATTGTGGCTCTTCAACTGTATCTTCCTGCTTTATGGGACATGTTCAAGTGTCTGATAATTCACAATCAGAACTGTCCTTTGACAATGCCAAGTATGATAAGTTTAAAAAGCAAGTCGAAAATCTTTGGAAACTAGACTTGATTGGCATTCAAGACCCTCAAAAAGAGGAAAAATACTGTCAGGAAGACATGCGCGCCAAAGAGCTGTTTGAAAAATCTGTCAAAATCTCTGATAACAGAGTGTATGTAAAATGGCCATATAAAAATGAAACGGATCTTCCAATGCCAAATTTTGGTCTCTCAGTTGGTAGATTGAAGGCTATTATTACCAGGTTCCAAAAGGATCCAAATGGCAGAGATCTAATGACCAAGTACAACGCTATCATCAATGAGCAGTTGGAAAAAGGCATTATTGAAAAAGTCACTGATGATATGTCCAACGACTATGTGAAGTGTTATATTCCACATCATCCAGTGATCAAACCTGACAAAAGTACAACAAAAATTAGAATTGTATTTGATGGTTCAGCAAAATCACAAAACAAGCTGAGTTTAAATGACTGTCTACTGCGAGGACCTGTCTTACTGGAGGACTTAGGAGGTCTTTTAATGCGGTTTCAAACTCATAAAATTGCGCTTGTGTCTGACATTGAAAAAGCTTTCCTTCAAATTGGATTGCAAGAACCAGACCGAGATGTCTGTCGTTTTCTGTGGTTAAAGGACCCATCATCCTTTGAAGTAGATGGTAATATTCAAATCTACAGGTTTGCTAGAGTGCCTTTTGGGGTTATCTCAAGCCCATGGCTCTTAGCTGCCTCAGTGAATTTTGTCCTGAACATGGACCCAACAGAAAACACAGAGAAAATCTTGAATAACATTTATGTGGATAATGTTATAACTGGAGTTGACACTTTGCAAAAAGCAATTCAATTTTATACTGAAAGTAAATCCAAATTTCAGTCAGGATCCATGAATTTGAGAGAATGGAATTCTAATTGCAATGAATTTCTGGAATCCATTCCTGAAGCTGACTGTGATCAAAAGGAAGTATCAACAATTCTTGGTATGACCTGGAATAGGTCCTCTGATCAATTTTTACCAAAATTACCTTCCTTGGAGAAATTAGCTTCAGCCAATACCAAGAGAAAAATACTAGCCGTAATTGCAAGCATATTTGACCCATTAGGGTGGCTATCTCTTGTTAAAATTCATGGAACACTGCTCCTCAATAAATTGTGGAAAGAAGATTTCAACTGGGATACAGTAATCTCAGAAAAGCTTTCTAATGAATGGAAAAAATTGACAGAAATGCTTTTAAAGCTCCAACAAATATCCATGCCAAGGTGGCTGTACTTACAAGTACCTCAGGATATCAAGCTAATCTGCTTCACAGACGCCTCACAGGCAGTCTTTTCTGCTAATATTTACGTTTGGTCTTGTTATGAAGACAACCAATATTACAGCAGACTTGTCTTTGCTAAGGCCAGAGTGGCCCCAAGCACCACAATTTCCATTCCAAGAATGGAGTTAATGGCAGTAACTTTGGGAACAAGGTGCCTTAACTATGTTGCCCAGAATATGAATATTGAATCAGTTCAACAAATTTTATATACTGATTCACAAATAGTGTTAGCTTGGATTCACACCAAAAACCCATTAAAGGTTTTTGTCAAAAACAGGATTCAAGAAATTCGAAATAGTCATAATGTTGAATTTCGATATGTTGCCACAACTGATAATCCAGCAGATTTAAGCACAAAGTTGCCTCAAAAAGAACTTCTCTCTGTTTGGCCTTTCTGGTGGGAGGGCCCTTTCTGGCTCAAAAAATCAGAAAAGGATTGGCCAACATGGAATATTGAGCCTGTGTTAAAAGAGGATATTCAAAAAGCTGTTGATGCAGAAGTGTCCAGCAGAAAAATATTTACTGAAATGGTGGGCATGGCAAATTCTGCTCAAAAGACAATTTCAACTCCTGTAAAGTTTGGTATTGACACTGAGGATTTGGTTTTTTGCATTGATCCTGAAAAATATGGTTTTTCTATGCTAAAAGTTTTAAGAATAACTGCATGGATTTACAGGTTCATTGAAAAATCAAGAAAAAGAGAAAATACTCTTCCAGTGAAAAATTGTTGTCTTACAGTCAAAGAAATACAAAATGCGAAGTACAAATGGGAATTGTTTACCCAAAGAAAATACTTTGCAGAGGTATTTTCTGGAAAAAACGCACAAATTACCAAGCAACTTGACGTGAGAGTGGACAATAATGGACTTTTGAGATGCCAGGGAAGACTAGAAAAAGCTTCTCTTTCAAAAGATGCAATAAATCCCAAATTATTACCAAGTGATAGCCCTTTCACCCAAATGGTGATTGAGAAAGTACATATCCAAAATGGTCATGTGGGTGCATCTCAAACACTGAATCTAGTACGAAATGAGTATTGGATTCCAAAAGGCAGAGTTGCAGTAAGGAAAGTACTCAAAAGATGTATGATCTGCCAAAAGTCCAACCTCAAAAGCTTTGCTCTACCACCAATGGCTCCCTTGCCTAAAGAAAGAGTAATAATGGAAAAGCCATTTCTCAATGTTGGAGTAGATGCCTTTGGGCCATTATACTACAAGCAGGTGGAGTTGCAGAATGGCCATAGAAACACAGTTTCTTACAAGTGTTGGGTTTACCTTTTTACTTGTATGAGTATACGCGCCATTCACTTGGAATTAGTTTCTGATATGTCCACTGAACAATTCATTTTGGCTTTCAGAAGATTCACTGCTAGGTATGGTACACCCAGCCTCATAATATCTGACAATGCAATGCAGTTTAAGTTGGCTGATGAAATATTTTCATTGGCCCAAAAACAACTGCCTCAAGCCCTTAATGAATTTGTTCTGAATCATGGAATCACCTGGAAATTCATCAGTGAATACTCCCCTTGGAAAGGTGGATTCTATGAAAGAATGATTGGAGTCGTGAAAAAAGTCCTAAGGAAATTCCTTGGACGATACAAATGTTTCACTTGGACTCAACTTGAAACTTTGCTTTATGAAGCAGAAAGCATTGTCAATTCAAGACCATTGCTTAAAGTGACTGAAGACCCTAAGGGATTTAAAACTATAAGCCCAAAAGACTTCTTATCACTGCTGCCATATGATCAGTTGGTGTATCCTGATCAATTAGATGAAATCCAGGAGAAAGCAAAGGATCCTGACTATCGCCCTCACAAACTCAGCAATGCTGAAAGAATTTTGGAAATGTGGAAAAAAGGGCAAAACTTAATAGAGGAACTAAAATTTATCTGGCAAAGAGAATACCTCCCCAGCTTGAGAGAAGATCACCACATGAACTTCAAAAATAGCAAAGGTTCAGTCTCAAGAGAGCCAACAGTGGGTGAAGTGGTATTCCTTGAAGATAAATTAAGATCAAAAGCCGGTTGGGACTTGGCCCGTATAACCGAAGTTATTAGATCTGGAGATGGAAAAATAAGAACCATCCGGGTGCAAACACCAAAAGGAAAGACATTCACAAAGCCACTGTCTGCTGTCTATCCATTGGAATTGGAGAAAGACAGTGAAAAAAGTCAGAATGTGATACTTTATGTTTAATTAGAATAATTCTGTCTTTCTTTTTAACTAATATTTGTTGATTGTTCCTCTAATCTAAAATAGTGTTGTGGAAATAAATTTGTTGGTAAAATTGTTGTTTGAACCTTGAAATAAAACATATTACAAAAGTTAAAAAAAAATATATAAATATTTAACAAAATTTCTAGTAAACAAAAACTAAATAACCATCAGTTTAGCCAATAGCTAATTATTAAAATTCCACTAATTGACCGTGACAATAAACAATCCAAACTTTATTGGCCGGGGAGTGTCTTCTTATATAGGAAGAAGAACTTTTAGGCCTGGTTTCAGAAGTCGCGGTCATGGCAAATACTGATCCAAAGAATATAAAGGCGTCAGTGATTATTGTTATTTGTTTGTTGTTGACGACATATAGTAATTAAATAAACTAATATTAAATTTGGCTACTTAGATTTTGAAAGGATTGGATAAAAATCCACCTGAAGTTCTTTACTGCTGGTAAGAAATTTGTGTCTTTAACAGTGGCTTTAGTAACTTTTATAATCCTAAATATTTATAACATTGACACAAAATTACCAACCAATTTCAAATAATTTAACTTTGTTCTTTTTCAGTTGTTGTGCCAGATATTAGTGGTCGCTTGTACATTTACAATTTTGATATCGTGCTTGCAAGTGGCACAAGTGTTTATTCAAATATTGGATTGGTAAACATTTACATATCTTAACAATTTCTCTGTAATTTAACTCTAAACAAACAATCTTCATTTCAATTTCACATCTAACCTTTGCTTCTGTATTTTGTGTTGCTTTGTGTATTTGCTTTGTTGTATATTTAGTTTGCTTTGTATTTTGTATATCTATATTGTGTTGTGCATTTCTTCTGTATTTTCTAACATGTGTTCACTCTTCCAAGAGGACTGGAAAAGCGCTACCCTTTCTGGTAGCTGGTAGCAGAGACAACAAATTCAATAAGGTAATTTTCGCTATCTTTGTTTTACTGTTATTATCGGACATATCCCCTGGATAGCTCTGACATTTTGGGAAAGATTTTAGAAAAGATGGATAAACCACCTCGTAGAAATGATAGTACTAATTTCTAGTTATTGTGACTTTTGTGACGGAGTAATATATAATGATTGCAAGTAAAACAAGAGATAAAACATTACATAGGCGAGTCAATTCGTCATCTAGGTACCCGGATCTCGGAACATATCGGAATTTCATCTTTGACAAATCGTCCTGTTTTAGCTAAACAATCCGCAATTTATGATCATATTTTATTGTGTAAGGACTGTTCTGTTAAGCCTAGTTTTAAGGATTTTAGCGTTTTAACTTCTGATACTAATGCGTTCTGTCTTAAAATTAAGGAAAGTCTTTATATTAAAAAGCATAAGCCTGTTTTAAATAAGAATATTGCTAGCATTGAGCTGTTTTGTTTTTAATGGTTTTAATATATTTTTTTTGTAATTTCTGCCTTTTTTTTGCTCTGAGTTTTATTATTATTGTAATCTGCCCATGTTATATCTGACATTTACTTATGTAATTTTTCAATAATTTATTTTAGATGTACTAACTGATGATGGATTGCGTGAAATCCGAAACGTCTTATGTATACAATAAATGTTTTATCTCTTGTTTTACTTGCAATCATTAGATTTCGATTTCCCCGTGGCAAATCAATAGCTGGAGTAATATATTATTGAAAAAATGAATATAAAAAAAATAAACATCTATTGCTCCTTTTCCGTTTTCCTTAGTGGTTGTTGTCTTTATAAATCCGCACCCAATTGTCTTCTTATTATTATTTGGTAACATTTGGTAAATATAGGTTAAATGAGCGGATATTGTCTTTTTATTACGTGTGGCTCCGTTAATACTATCCATTTATATCTTTTGCCCCTGTTTCTTTTTAAATTGCTTAGTGTTTGTGGTACCGCTTGTTTGTGAAAATTAGTTAGTTAACTGTTAGTTAAAACTTTTGGGATTGGTAACTTGCTCCGTTTTTATTTTCAGAGGGTTTGTGTTAGGGAGGTTACTACTGAGAAACCTCCACCGGTTTTCCAGCCTTGCTGTAGTTTTTTTGTGCGTTTAGTTTTGGTGTCTTGTTTAATAGTGTTCGCGTTTAAACTTGCGCATCGGGCATGTGAAACTTGCAACAAGAAAAAAATCTAAAAAATTCCCTGCGCAATCTTTTTTGTTTAATTGGGTGGTAATTGTTTTTCAAAAATATATGTGCCCCGGCAACAAAAGTTGCTACTTTTTAGTACCTTAATATTTGAGCTGCCGGATTCAAATGGGCCCCACCGACGGGGGGCTACAGTGATTAGGTTTTTTGGCTGTGGTATGTTTTTTCCGCACACCCGGCACACTAAATTTTGAGACTAGTATTTTTCACCAGTTTTTTCGTTTTTTTGTTTTTAGTTTTACTCGTTCGTTTTCAATGCCGTTCTATATATGCCCCGGTTGGTTCACCAAGGTAACGCCCTGTTTCACCTAAGCTTCTCACTCCTGAATTTCCGGCACCGCCTGTCGGACTTCCCCGGCCCGATGCCGATACTACCCTGGGTAGCCGGGGACGGCTTTGGACCGAGTTAAATTTGCAAAATTAAATTAATAAATTCTTTTTAACGTGGAAATGCACTTCCTTACACGCGAGCGGGTGCTCGCCTGGTTTTCTGCGCCGGTTGTTTGAGTCCGTGTGTTTTTATTCGGCGTGTGGTGTGCGCGTGTTCCGCGGCTCAGTTTAGTAATGTGCAAATATAAAAACGGCTCTTGTAGTAAAAAGTCGTTGGTTTTTTATACTTCCTCGAAACTTTCGGCTGCGGAATACAACACGAAGACCTGAAGACCTCGAGGCGGAATAATCTTTCCAGCTTCTCCCCTGAGCTCTATTCTTTTGATCAAAACGCCATCTTATTTTACCTGCAATAGGCCCCGTCGTATTTCAGCAGTCCTACGCGGGATTTCTCAAACGATCGGCGCTGGAAACCCTTTTTAAAACTTTTTTGAATGCTTGAGTGTAAATTGTCAGTTTATTATGTAAGACCGGTGCATTTCCACAACTGAACCTTTCGTCCCGAAATTAACTGTCGAGTTAACTTTTTAACCTGTTTAACTGTTAGTTCAACGTCGTTGTTTTTTTACTTAAGCAGTTCCGTGGGGTAGTTTTCAATCTGCGTTGCCTTGGTTACCACCACCGTATTAAAAGTGTGTTTTTAGCGCTTGGCTTAAAGCCTCGTTTTCGCATAAGCCCCGCCCTGCCAAACCGGCACTAACTAAGTTAAAGGTGTTTTTTCACCATACTTTTTGTAAACTCCCACCCTTAGGTTTAAGTAGTCATTTTTCGCGCCCTTTTTCCAAAGTTACATTTTTAGGCTTAAGCTAGCACTTGTGCCAACCCCACATAAGTAATTGTCTCGGTAATGCCTAATCTTGTCGCCTCGGTGTATACGTTCGCTTGGCAATCATTAACATAACGCTGTCAAATCGTTTAACATTATAGTACTAACTTAACATTTAACATCTAACTTACATCTTTGGTGACACAGGTTCAGTTAAAGGAGCACTCGACCGGCGAGTAACATACAGATGTACAAACATCGCAAACCACATTTGGAGTAGTGCCAAACACCTTGTCGTCCGTTCCGTGTCCGTCGGCGGATGAAATCCCCGCTAAAAGTAAACAAAACATTATTATCGACGCGACAGAATGAAAAAGATATAAAAGATTCAAATTCGAAAGTAAAACGAATTTTTGTTGGTTTTAAAACCTCATGAAACTCAAATAAAAAAAAGCTTTGACATATAATTGCGGTTTTCAAATCAAGCAAGATAAAAACATCATTATTATATTTGCAATATATAATTGATCTTAAAACAATTTAGAAAATACAACATTAAAAATTTCAACATCTAAAATACCTAAATGCAAGTCACTAACAGCTACATAAATTTGATTTCTCACATCACAGGGATACCGTAATTCTGACTACAGAAGTAAATTATTATCAAACTTTAAAAAACTGAACAGACACATATAGTTCAATTAAAAGTGTTAATTGAAATAAAAAAAAGAATGGCACTTTCACCCCCAAAGTCTCTCAAATTTAGACTAAACATAAGAAAAAATAAACTTCAACGTTATCAAACAAATTTACAGATAATTAGTGTTTACCATATAACCACTAGGCCTAAGTAGAACATTACGAAGCTAAAAAATAAAACAAGATACCGTTGAAATTTAGTGTTTTAAAATCTGAACCGAAGGTTTTAAAACACAATCTAATTTTTTTAGCAAGATTGTAAAACATGCGTTGAATGATGGGCTTATGCACCTTCATCAAGCCGTCAAAACTGGGTAAAATGTTCATAATAATACTGGCCGATAAGAAAAAAGTACAGCTTTGGTATTAGTATATGTAGTTCTAATTTTGTTTCTTTTTAACATTGGTAAATAAATTTGTACTATGTATAAACAGGAGCCGAAATTTTATCAGAATTAGCATATTTTTATGAAATTACAGTTTCTCAACCTTTGTCGGCAGCAAAAAATTCCAGTTTCTCATCCTGTGTTTTCTTTTTAATTTAAAAGAAAGTTTAAAATGTCGGCTCATTTTTTGAATCCAAATTTATTTACCAAATTTTCAAAAATTAACACTGTAATATACTAATACCAAAACGATATTTTCTTTTTTTATTAGCCAGTATTATTACGAGCATGTTACCCGGTTTTGATAGAAGTGTTATTAAAACTACGGTTAAATCAAAGTGCATAAGTTCAACAATTCTAGAGTTATACCACCCATGCACAGTTACATGTTATACAATCTTGCTAAAAAATTAGATAGTTTTTTAAAACCTTCGGTTCAATTTTTAGATAGTTTTTAGAACACAAAATCTCAACATTTTATTTCCGATTATATTTCTAAGCTTCAAAATGTTTTAATTAAGCCTTGTTGTTTTATGGTAAGCATTGATGTTGTCTGCCTCGTGACTTAATGCTTCGTCGTATAAATGGCTAATAAGCACCAAATGTCGGTGAAATCTGAAACACATTGAAAGCTTTAGATTTCATAAAAGGCGACTTTTTATGTTTTCATTTATTACATAGAAAAACTAGCTGGCGAAGTATTTTTTAAAGTAAAAGTCTGTATTATAGGATTTAGGGTGGATGGATTCTTGGGAACTTGGGGTCAAAAATAGGAAACTTGGAGCGGTAGGTGGGAAACTTGAGCCGTAAGTTAGAAACTTGTAGCCGAAAATAAAAATCACCAAAACGTGTACCTAAGCCTAAGCGAAGCCTAAATCTAACCCCAAACCAATTTTTTCTTGAAGGCTCCAAGTTCCCATTGCTCGTGGCTCCAAGTTCCAAAAAATTTCTTATGGCTCCAAGCTCCCTGCTTGTGGCTCTAAAGAACCCGTACATATTATAACATAGTAAAAATGTCAAATTTCAGATATGCGCGTTATAATAGACACAAAAAAGAGAAAAAAACATAGAAAATTACCCCCGTTTCCTATATTGTGTGCGTTTTGCAAGACTAAATTCCCCCGTAGATATGCACTAAATAATAGCTACATAGTATGTAATAATGTTTAACAATTATGTTCTATGTAAATATTCGACAAAAATTAATTTATTGATTAAATGTCACTTTATTCTAAGAAATCCTTTTCTACTGTATAAGTTTTGTTTTTTTGTTGTTGTTAATCCAGTTAACTGTGCTCTTCTTATGCTCACCAACTGTGTTAGCTGTGTTATTACATCACGGAAATGTTATCTGACTGTAAGTGCTTAATCATTAGCCTCCTTTGGTGTCTTGTTGGTTCTTACCGGAAAGCCACTTCATTAAGTTTAGCTAAGATTAGCCGCTAATATTACCGACTAATTAGCACAAGAGCATCATTTTATACTCCGAATGTGACCGATTTTTATTTTTTTAATCTGGTTAAAAAAGTAATCCTAAATAATATATCTTTGTTTACCGTTTTTTCCAAAATAAAACTTATTTTTTACTTATGTCCAAAAATTAAAAAAACAGATCAATCGATTATATCAAAGAATTTTGTAAATTCAATACGGGTTATTTTGTGTCAAGGAAAATAGCAGATTTGTAAGCTGGAGTGGACAAGACGATTCCCGCAGCGATGCTAAGAGACCGTCGCTTTACCTGCGGCGCGGCTTTTAGCGTCTAAAACGGTCAATCGGAAGCTGGGATATGGGCTAAAAATTGAAGCTCGTCCATCTCACACAAACATGTATCAACAAATTATAAAGTGCAAAAACAAGTACGGTACCCGTGGCTGCGGAAATTATTTTATGGCGACTGTGAAATTTACTTTTAAGTTTATCTGAAGTTTTTTACCTTTGTAAAAAAAGTTATAAATTTAAGGCCTGGCTGATATTCAGTCAGCTACTTAATACTTGGATCAAAAATAATAAGAATTGCTTCATTTTTTTTTGAAAAATAGTTACAACACGATTTTAAGCATTTCCAACAAAAAAACGATTATAAGGTCATAATTTTAAACGACCTAATATAATTTTATTATCTTTTAATTTGAAACATAAGAAAGCGTCTAAAACCAATCGGATGTCCATAACAATGAACATAAAGAAAATATTAATTGCAAAATTTGAATATCAGTCGGGGTATGTATAATGATAAGCTTAATGGAATCGCTACGTAATTTTTTATGAATAAAAATCAAACGTAAAAAAGAGTCACAGAATTTAAGTCGTTGCTCTCTTTGACCTGTTTCAAAATCAAAAGGCATAGGTAATCAAAAACAGTGCACAGTAGCTTTAATTTTATGCTAAATCTGACTTATTTTTGGGCTGCGACGTCAAAATGCGCAATTTATGCAACGTAAGAAAATATGTTACGACGTCTTGAGCAATGGCGTAAGGCTTAAAAAAATTTTCCAAATCATTTTCATTTTACTATGGAAAATAATACATCAAATTTTATTGACATATTTAATAGATTTTTCAATTTAGCCATCAAGCAAAAAAACGTTAATACTATAACGTTTGTGCCATTAGAGATTTTGCTATAAGAAAAATTAAACCCATAAATACAGCCAGCAATATAAACCAGCAAAATGTAGAAGTAAAAATGCAAAATTTTGTGATCATTTACACATTTCTTTTATCTTATAATAATATATTATTGTATATATTATTATTGAAATAATTGAGTAATATATTATTGAAAATGGAGTAATATATTATTGAAATGGAGTAATATATTATTGAAAAAATAGTAATATATTATTGTAATGGAGTAATATATTATTGAAAAAATTAATATAAAAAAAATAAACATTACCTATTGCTCCTTTTCCGTTTTCCTTAGTGGTTGTTGTCTTTATAAATCCCCACCCAATTGTCTTCTTATTATTATTTGGTAACATTTGGTAAATATAGGTTAAATGAGCGGATATTGTCTTTTTATTAGGTGTGGCTCCGTTAATACTATTCATTTATATCTTTTGCCCCTGTTTCTTTTTAAATTGCTTAGTGTTTGTGGTACCGCTTGTTTGTGAAAATTAGTTAGTTAACTGTCAGTTAAAACTTTTGGGATTGGTAACTTGCTCCGTTTTTATTTTCAGAGGGGTTGTGTTAGGGAGGTTACTACTGAGAAACCTCCACTGGTTTTCCAGCCTTGCTGTAGTTTTTTTGTGCGTTTAGTTTTGGTGTCTTGTTTAATAGTGTTCGCGTTTAAACATAAGGGTACAAAACATATACATGTCAAAAATATTTTATTCAAAACAAATAACAAAAATTAATTCTTTTCGAGGTTCACACTGGTGAGAAATTCTGTGGAGGTTTGAGCCGGAATCAGTGTCCCATGACACCAGTAGGTAAGCATCCAAATTGTCCATAGGCATAATACCTATAACAAGAATTTATATTAATTTATTTAAGATGCCAACGGTCAAGGTGCCCCGCGCCCCGATGATGCAGGCCCGGCGCCCCCAGCTGCCCAGAACCCCCAGCAGATGTCACCTCCACCGGCCCCACTTGACGAATCAACGTCTAGCAAAGATCAAGTCGGCGTTCCGACCGTCCAAGACTATTACTATGATTAACCGCGCGCGGGCATGTGAAACTTGCGCTAAGAAAATAATCTAAAAAATTCCCTGCGCAATCTTTTTTGTTTAATTGGGTGGTAATTGTTTTTCAAAAATATATGTGCCCCAGCAACAAAAGTTGCTACTTTTTAGTACCTTAATATTTGAGCTGCTGGTCTCAAATGGGCCCCACCGGCGGGGGGCTACAGTGATTAGGTTTTTTGGCTGTGGTATGTTTTTTCCGCACACCCGGCACACTAAATTTTGAGACTAGTATTTTTCACCAGTTTTTTTGTTTTTTTGTTTTTAGTTTTACTCGTTCGTTTTCAATGCTGTTCTATATATGCCCCGGTTGGTTCACCAAGGTAACGCCCTGTCTCACCTAAACTTCTCACTCGTGAATTTCTGGCACCACCTGTCAGACTTCCCCGGCCCGATGCCAATACTACCCTGGGTAGCCGGGGACAGGTTTGGACCAAGTGGGAAGATATGGTGGCAGCCGTAAATTCAGGCATTTTTGCTAATTTTAGTCTTTTCCCCGTAGCCCTATTTTTAACGCCCCAAAAACAGCGCTCCTGGTGGTTTTATAAATAAAATTTGTTAATTCATCTTTGCAAAATTAAATTAATAAATTCTTTTTAATGTGGAAATACACTGCCTTACACACGAGCGGGTGCTCGCCTGGTTTTCTGCGCCGGTTGTTTGAGTCCGTGTGTTTTTATTCGGCTTGAGGCGGAATAATCTTTCCAGCCTCTCCTCTGAGCTCTATTCTTTTGATCAAAACGCCATCTCATTTTACCTGCAATAGGCCCCGTCGTATTTCAGCAGTCCTACTTCTCAAACGATCGGCGCTGGAAACCCTTTTTAAAACTTTTTTGAATGCTTGAGTGTAAATTGTCAGTTTATTATGTAAGACCGGTGCATTTCCACAACTAAACCTTTTGTCCCGAAGTTAACTGTCGAGTTAACTTTTTAACCTGTTTAACTGTTAGTTCAACGGCGTTGTTTTTTTACTTAAGCGGTTCCGTGGGGTAGTTTTCAATCTGCGTTGCCTTGGTTACCACCACCGTATTAAAAGTGTGTTTTTAGCGCTTGGCTTAAAGCCTCGTTTTCGCATAAGCCCCGCCCTGCCAAACCGGCACTAACTAAGTTAAAGGTGTTTTTTCACCATACTTTTTGTAAACTCCCACCCTTAGGTTTAAGTAGTCATTTTTCGCGCCCTTTTTCCAAATTTATATTTTTAGGCTTAAGCTAACCTATGTGCCAACCCCGCATAAGTAACTGTCTCGGTAATGCATAATCTTGTCGCCTCGGCGTTTGCGTTCACTTGGCACTCATAAACATAACTCCGTCAAATCATTTAACATTATAGTACTAATTTAACATCTAACAACTAACTTACAACTTTGGTGACACAGGTTCAGTTAAAGGAGCACTCGACCGGCGAGTAGCATACAGACATACAAGCATATTTGGAGTAGAGCCAAATACCTTGTCGTTTGTTCCGTGTCCATCGGCGGATGAAATCCCCGCTAAAAGTAAACAAAACATTATTATCGACGCGACAGAATGAAAAAGATATAAAAGATTCAAATTTGAAAGTAAAACGAATTTTTGTTGGTTTTAAAACCTCATGAAACTCAAATAAAAAAAGCTTTGACATATAATTGCGGTTTTCAAATCAAGCAAGATAAAAACATCATTAATAATCTGCAATATATAATGATCTTAAAACAATTTAGAAAATACAACATTAAAAATTTCAACATCTAAAATACCTAAATACAAGTCACTAACAGCTACATAAATTTGATTTCTCACATCACAGGGATACCGTAATTCTGACTACAGAAGTAAATTATTATCAAACTTTAAAACACTGAACAAACACATATAGTTCAATTAAAAGTGTTAATTGAAATAAAAAAAAGAATGGCACTTT
>JASAMX010018000.1:0-48317 GCA_030248175.1 Microlaimidae sp. YZB2_3 | reverse complement strand
GTCACTGTAAAACCTTCGTACCACCGCGGGGAAACATTCGTTTCACAGTGGTGTTATCTTCATCTAACCATTGTGGTGCGTAAACTCTACCGCGGTAGACTACGTATTACCTAGGACGTACCTAATACACTGTGTCCGTAATTTCTAACGTGCAGCTTTACTCATTTTAATTTTCTTGCTCGCTGTGCACTAATCACGCACAAAATATTACGTACGACCTACTGTAGACATGAGGGTACAAAAAATCGTACTTGTATTCATAACTAAATAAATAACTTTTTTAAAAAAAACTAACCAATAAACTAAGTTGCTATACTAAATTCATTGGTTCCTACGAAACTGGAATTTTGCATTCGTTTATATTGGATCTCTGGAATTTTACAAACACGACAAGAAGGAGAAAAAATCTTTTTTCTGCGATGAGACAGGCTCAGTCTTGAGTTTGAAAATCCGCGAAAACTATAAAAGTCGTACCAATAACAAAAGTAATCGAGGTAAAAAACAAAAAATTGTACAAACTTTAATTGGGTTGTGCAGTTGCACCTTAACCCTTTGGGATTTTTTCGTCGCAAAAGCGCTGAACCGCAGAAGGGATTCTGCGTCAGTACTGCACGGTATTAAATTCCGCGGGTGACAGTGGGAAGCGCGGCGATTAACACAGTGCACCACTGGCGCGGGATCTCTTCTGCCAATATGCAGCGGAATCGAATCCGCAAGAAACGGAATTCATGAAACCAGCGAGGCCTTGCCGGCGTGATCGCACTCGGCGTGTCATGAACGCTTTTTATGGACAGACTGTCAAAATTTGTTTAAGAATGAGATGCTGATACAATCGTTTTATAATTGACTTTAATATTTGTTTCGCGTTAACATGGTAAATTATTGTAATTAAATTAAGCACTATTGTTTCGTTTTGCGGAAATTTGGTGTTACTAAATTTGAAAAAGAACTCGCACGTAGATTAATGCAGATGTTCATGACACGCGCTTCATGTTCATGGCGCAATCACGCCGGCGAGGCATCGCCGGTTTCGTGAATACGGTTGAATAAAAAAGGTCTTGCAAAACAAAACAAAAGCAGTTGCAATCATTTAGAATAATAATAAACTATGGTTGAATTATATCTGGCTGACGCTGAAAATTAAAATGCAGACATGAGGGGACCAATTAAAATTGTGCGGTAATGACTTTTTTTTAAATAAATAAGAACGCAGAATTTTTTTCATTCCACCTTTTCACAAAATATACATAAATCAACCAATTTTAACCCTTAAAAATTTGCATATAGGTTACAAATTAAGTAGTTTGATTAATAATTATTAAAATACAGTTTTTAATCTTCCTTATTAACCCGCTTTAGTGAAAAATTTTGACCGTTTTTGCTGTTAAATAGTCGATTCAATATTGCAAATATCGCGGTCAGCTAGATCTTTTTTGCCTATAGATTTAACAAAAATGATATGGACGAAAAAAAACTTCTTTAAGAGCGCATGCTTCATTATCAGAAAGACTAAGTTATACGTTAATTATATCAATAAACAACTAAAATTTTACTTTATACAATAATGAACATTTGATATCATCAAACATAAATCAGCGCCGTCTCGTTAGTAAGATATGCTCACGTGAAAGTTTTTTTGGTCTACATAATTTTTGTACAGTTTTAGTTTATTAATTGCTACAGCAACAAAGGTTAAAACGTTCATTTTCATCATAAAAACTTTCGTCCCGTTCTTGGATCATCCTCAGTTAAAACATCTGAAATACAAAAACATTTTTGTTAGAAAAGTAGTAAAGTTACAATAAATAGTAAGTAAAAAGCAATTAAATCACAGGAAATGAAGATTAATAGGTATAAATGAAAGTAAAAGATAGATAAAACGCACAATTATAAAACAAAAAACGAGAAAAAATATTTTGATACTTTATTATTTTAAACATTAATATCCAAACGCATGTTGCCCATTTTTGCAGCATAAACCAGTCATGGTTTCTGTATAACCGTATTGTAATAAACGAAAATAAGCTCAAAGGCAAATCAGACGTAGGCTGGTTTACTTGTTCTAGGAATAAAAATTTTGGGGACAAATAGCCAAATAAATTAGAATAAATTAGAGTCACTTACAGCTAATGCAAATTTTTTAGTGATGGACGAAACTACCAATTCCCTGAACTATCAAACCGGAATTGAGGATTTTCCAAATAAAAATCCGGAACAGGAAACGGAACCGGAATTGAGATTTTTCAAAAATTTCGGAAACAGACTGGGTCCAGGAAACCGAATTGAGATTTTTCAAAAATTTGGAACAGGACCGGAACCAGGAACACGGAAATGAGGTTTTTCAAAATTTGAAACAGGACCGGAACCAGGAACCGGAATTGAGAATTTTTCAAACATTTGAAACAGGACCGGAACCAGAAACCGGAATTGAGATTTTTCAAAAATTCGGAACAAGACCGGAACCAGGAACCGGAATTCAGATTTTCCGCAAAAATTCGAAACCAGGAACCGAAACCGGAATTGAGATTTTTCGAAAATTTGAAACAGGACCGGAACCAGGAACCGGAATTGAGATTTTTCAAAAATTTTGGAACAGGACAGGAACCAGGAACCGGAATTGAGATTTTTCGGAAAATTTTGAAACCAGGACCGGAACCAGGAACCAGAATTGAGATTTTTCAGAAATTTGAAACCAGGACCGGAACCAGGAACCGGAATTGAGATTTTTTAAAAATCCGAAACAGAGCCTGGAACCGGAATTGAGATTTTTTAAAAATCCGGAACAGGAACTGGAATTCCAAATTTTTCCCAGAACATAATATGGAACCGGAACTGGCTGGCTATCACACTGTCAAAACATCCTGAACACCGGAACCGAAATTGAAATTTTCCAAAAATCCGGAACAGGAACCGGAAATAAGATTTTTCAAAAATCCGGAACAAGAACCGGAATTGAGATTTTTTAAAAATTCGGAACAGGAACCGGAACCGGAATTACAAATTTTGCCCGGAAAATCCGGAACCGAAACTGCCTATCACACTGTGAAACCCCCGGAACACCGGAACCGGAATTGAGATTTTCCAAAAATCCGGAACAGGAACCGGAATTGAGATTTTTTAAAAATACGGAACAGGAACCGGAATTCCAAATTTTGCCCGGAAAATCCGGAACCGAAACTGCCTATCACACTGTGAAACCCCCGGAACCGAAATTGAGATTTTCCAAAAATCCGGAACAGGAACCGGAAATAAGATTTTTCGAAAATCCGGCATTGAGATTTTTTAAAAATTCGAAACAGGAACCGGAATCGGAATTACAAATTTTGCCCGGAAAATCCGGAACCGAAACTGCCTATCACACTGTGAAACCCCCGGACCACCGAACCGGAATTGAGATTTTTCAAAAATCCGGAACAGGAACCGGAACTGAAATTTTCTAAATATCCGAAACAGGAACCGGAATTCCAATTTTTGCCCGGAACATCCGGAACCGGAACTACCCATCACACTGCGAAACCCCCGGAACCGGAATTGAGATTTTCCAAAAATCTGGAACAGGAACCGGAAATAAGATTTTTCGAAAATCCGGAATTGAGATTTTTAAAAATTCGGAACAGGAACCGGAACCGGAATCACAAATTTTGCCCGGAAAATCCGGAACCGAAACTGCCTATCACACTGTGAAACCCCCGGAACACCGGAACCGGAATTGAGATTTTCCAAAAATCCGGAACAGGAACCGGAACAAAATGGTTTTTTTCGGGCTAAGGACAGTTTCGTAGCGTACAGTCGGCCATTCTCTTGTGTTATGTAATCTTGATAACTCTAAGTATTTAAGAAGAATATTTAACAGAAAATTTTTGATTGTTTGGTAAAAAAATTTTTTGTAAGTAACTTAAAGTTTTAAACAACTTTAATTATATTATCACGAAAGTATGACACTTAACCTTATTTTTTTATAGGTTGCAATCCAATCAATTAAAATATTTGGGTTTTATGATAGAAAGGTATGTTTTTGATCTATAATATAACTTAAATTACGAACAAATTTATTGTTAACATATTTATTGTTAACCTCCTGGAAAAAATGTTAAATTTTGGGGGTTAGCCCCAAAATCTCCAAATTTAGGGGCAATTTTTTTCAGTCAAATTTCAGTCAAACTTTTTATTATATAAACCCTTACGTCTAAAAATTTTTATGCAGATTGCCCATATTTTCCTGAGCTCAAAAATAAATAATTTGTTAGTGGTAAACTACCGGGGTCGGGTACCCTGAGGGGTTAAAGGGGCTCAATTTTACGATTTATGCAAAAATCGTTTAATTTGCGGGGCAAAAAGCGCAGTTTTTGCTCAAAAACGGTTTAGCGCACAGATTTGTAGCCCCGGGCGGGAGTGAGTACGGAATTGTATGCCCTAATTTTTGGTGACGGGCCCAAAAAAGTTTTTGACCCATAAAAATGTCAACTTTTTAACACAGCCTCTTTACATCGGCGAGTAATATATCATTTTAAAGCTCTCAGTACGTGCTCATTTAAAGCGTATAAAAATTTCTCTAAATGTTAAGTAGCCAAAAATATACACTCTTTCGTAATCAAATACCGTCCTTTTTATACGCATATTAAAACGCTCGACACACTGATGTCAAAAATACCATTTCAAAAATGATTAACGAGTCACCAATGGTTACCATTTTTACCCACCTACAATCCCCCCAAAAATTTTTTACATAAGTGTGTCAGATTTTCAATATGAGTATAAACAGGACAGTATTAAAAAAATTCATAAAAAATTCCCCCCAAAAATTTTTGGAGGTACATTGTGGGGTTGTGGGTGAAAACTTGTTAGAAATAATATTTTTGACATGAGCGTTTTAAGAGTTTTATATGGGCAATCTGCGAAAATTTTTTGTTTGAGGTTTTATAACTTTCGAACTCGCTGCGATAAATATGCAAATATCTCAAGTTAAGATCCTTGAGTTTTTGGCTACCCCCTGAAAAAATTTTTTTCGAAAATTTTGAGGGTTAGCCCCAAAAACCCCCAAATTTAGAGGAAATTTTTTCAGCCAAATTTCTAACTTTATTACCATATGAACCCTTACTTCTGAAATTTTTTCGCAGATTGCCCATATAAAAGCTCTCAAAACGCTGATGTCAAAAATATTATTTCTAACAAGTTTCACCCACAACCCACAATGTACCTCCAAAAATTTTTGGGGGGAATTTTTATGAATTTTTTTAATACTGTCCTGTTTATACTCATATTAAAGATCTCGACACACTAATGTAAAAAATTTTTGGGGGGATTGTAGGTGGTAAAAATGGTAACCATTGGGTGACTCGTTAATCATTTTGAAAATGGTATTTTTGACATTAGTGTGTCGAGCGTTTTAATATGCGTATAAAAAGGACGGTATTTGATTACGAAAGAGTGTATATTTTTGGCTACTTAACATTTTAGAGTAATTTTTATATGCTTTAAATGAGCACATTGAGAGCTTTAAAATGATATATTACTCGCCGATGTAGAGAGGCTGTGTCAAAAGTTGACATTTTTATGGGTCAAAAACTTTTTGGGCCCGTCACCAAAAATTAGGGCATACAATTCCGTATTAACTCCCGCCCGGGGCTCAAACCTGTGGCTTAAACCGTTTTTGAGCAAAAACTGCGCTTTTTGCCCGCAATACAAACGATTTTTGCATATATCGTAAAATTGAGCCCCTTTAACCCCTCAGGGTACCCGACCCCGGTAGTTTACCACTAACAAATTATTTATTTTTGATCTCAGGAAAATATGGGCAATCTGCATAAAAATTTTAGACGTAAGGGTTTATATAATAAAAACTTTGACTGAAATTTGACTGAAAAAAATTGCCCCTAAATTTGGAGATTTTGGGTCTAACCCCCAAAATTTAACATTTTTTTCAGGAGGTTAACAATAAATATGTTAACAATAAATTTGTTCGTAATTTAAGTTATATTATAGATCAAAAACATACCTTTCTATCATAAAACCCAAATATTTTAATTGATTGGATTGCAACCTATAAAAAAATAAGGTTAAGTGTCATACTTTCGTGATAATATAATTAAAGTTGTTTAAAACTTTAAGTTACTTACAAAAAATTTTTTTACCAAACAATCAAAAATTTTCTGTTAAATATTCTTCTTAAATACTTAGAGTTATCAAGATTACATAACACAAGAGAATGGCCGACTGTACACTAAAAAACTGTCCTTAGGCCACCCGAAAACGATTTTGTTCCGGTTTCTGTTCCGGATTTTTGAAAAATCACAATTCCGGTTCTGGTTCCGGTTCCAGTGTTCCGGGGGTTTCACAGTGTGATAGGCAGTTCCGTTCCGGGTTCCAGATGTTCCGGGGAAAATTAGAAATTCCGGTTCCTGTTCCAAATTTTTGAAAAATCTCAATTCCGGTTCCGGTTTCGGTTCCGGATTTTTGGAGAATCTCATATCCGGTTCCTGGTTCCGGTCCTGTTCCAAATTTTTGAAAAATCTCAATTCCGGTTCCTGGTTCCGGTCCTGTTTCAAATTTTTGAAAAATCTCAATTCCGGTTCTGGTTCCTGTTCCGGATTTTTGGAGAATCTCAATTCCGGTTCCTGGTTCCGGTCCTGTTCCAAATTTTTGAAAAATCTCAATTCCGGTTCCTGGTTCCGGTCCTGTTTCAAATTTTTGAAAAATCTCAATTCCGGTTCCTGGTTCCGGTCCTGTTTCAAATTTTTGAAAAATCTCAATTCCGGTTCCTGGTTCCGGTCCTGTTTCAAATTTTTGAAAAATCTCAATTCCGGTTCCTGTTCCGGATTTTTGGAGAATCTCAATTCCGGTTCCTGGTTCCGGTCCTGTTCCAAATTTTTGAAAAATCTCAATTCCGGTTCCTGGTTCCGGTCCTGTTTCAAATTTTTGAAAAATCTCAATTCCGGTTCTGGTTCCTGTTCCGGATTTTTGGAGAATCTCAATTCCGGTTCCTGGTTCCGGTCCTGTTCCAAATTTTTGAAAAATCTCAATTCCGGTTCCTGGTTCCGGTCCTGTTTCAAATTTTTGAAAAATCTCAATTCCGGTTCCTGGTTCCGGTCCTGTTTCAAATTTTTGAAAAATCTCAATTCCGGTTCCGGTTTCGGTTCCGGTTTTTTGAGAATCTCAATTCCGGTTCCTGGTTCCGGTCCTGTTCCAAATTTTTGAAAAATCTCAATTCCGGTTCCTGGTTCCGGTCCTGTTTCAAATTTTAGAAAAATCTCAATTCCGGTTCCTGGTTCCGGTCCTGTTTCAAATTTTTGAAAAATCTCAATTCCGGTTCCTGTTCCTGATTTTTGGAAAATCTCAATTCCGGTTCCTGTTCCTGATTTTTGGAAAATCTCAATTCCGGTTCCTGGTTCCGGTCCTGTTTAAATTTTGGAGAATCTAAATTCCGGTTCCGGTTCCGGTTCCTGTTTCAAATTTTTGAAAAATCTCAATTCCGGTTCCGGTTTCGGTTCCGGATTTTTGGAGAATCTAAATTCCGGTTCCGGTTCCGGTTCCTGTTTCAAATTTTTGAAAAATCTCAATTCCGGTTCCTGGTTCCGGTCCTGTTTCAAATTTTTGAAAAATCTCAATTCCGGTTCCGGTTCCTGTTCCGGATTTTTGGAGAATCTCAATTCCGGTTCCTGGTTCCGGTCCTGTTGCAAATTTTTGAAAAATCTCAATTCCGGTTCCTGGTTCCGGTCCTGTTTCAACTTTTTGAAAAATCTCAATTCCGGTTCCTGGTTCCGGTCCTGTTTCAAATTTTTGAAAAATCTCAATTCCGGTTCCTGGTTCCGGTCCTGTTTCAAATTTTTGAAAAATCTCAATTCCGGTTCCGGTTCCTGATCCGGATTTTTGGAGAATCTCAATTCCGGTTCCTGGTTCCGGTCCTGTTTCAAATTTTTGAAAAATCTCAATTCCGGTTCCTGGTTCCGGTCCTGTTTCAAATTTTTGAAAAATCTCAATTCCGGTTCCGGTTCCTGTTCCGGATTTTTGGAAAATCTCAATCCCGGTTCCTGGTGTTCAGGGGATTCTGTAGTTTCGTCCATCCACTAAAAAATTTGCATTAGCTGTAAGTGGCTCTAATTTATTCTAATTTATTTGGCTATTTGTCCAAAAAATTTTTATTCCTAGAACAAGTAAACCAGCCTACGTCTGATTTGCCTTTGAGCTTATTTTCGTTTATTACAATACGGTTATACAAAAACCATGACTGGTTTATGCTGCAAAAATGGGCAACATACGTTTGGATATTAATGTTTAAAATAATATAGTATCAAAATATTTTTCTCGTTTTCTGTTTTATAATTGTGCGTTTTATCAAGAATATATAACACAAGAGAATGTCCGACTGTACACTCCGACTGTACACTTTTGACCAAAATTCTGCGAAAAAAGTCGCACTTTTAAATTTGTGTGCGACTTTTCCCGCAAAAATCCGCCATTTTCTGCTAGTTTTCCCACGCTGCGATTTTTAACACAGTGTTAGTTTTCTCGCAGTGGGGACTGCGACTTCTTTCGCACTCTATGCTGCTTTATTCGCACTGCGATTATTTTCGCACTGCGAGTCTGCCTGCACCACAAAAAAAATAAAAACAAAGCGGAGCAAAAATGTTGTGTTTAAATGAGTAAATGTGGTTTTTTTTACCTTAAGATGTTAAAACTTTTTAGTTTTAATGAAATAAACTAACTTTCCAACATTTTAAAATTAAATAAAACAAATTTCGAAGTGTTTTACTCCATTGAAAATGACTACCAGCGTCTGTATTTTTTTTGTTGCGCAGCTAGACTCGCAGTGCGAAAATAATCGCAGTGCGAATAAAGCAGTATAGAGTGCGAAAGAAGTCGCAGTCCCCACTGCGAAAAAACTAACACTGTGTTAAAAATCGCAGCGCGGGAAAACTAGCAGAAAATGGCGGATTTTTGCGGGAAAAGTCGCACACGAATTTAAAAGTGCGACTTTTCTCGCAAAATTTTGGTCAAAAATTTAGTGTACAGTCGGACATTCTCTTGTGTTATATATTCTTGCTTTTATCTATCCTTTACTTTATTTATACCTATTAATCTTCATTTCCTGTGATTTAATTGCTTTTTACTTACTATTTATTGTAACTTTACTACTTTTCTAACAAAAATGTTTTTGTATTTCAGATGTTTTAACTGAGGATGATCTAAGAACGGGACGAAAGTTTTTATGATGAATGAACGTTTTAACCTTTGTTGCTGTAGCAATTAATAAACTAAAACTGTACAAAAATTATGTTGACCGAAAAAAATTTTCTCGTGAGCATATCTTACTAACGGTACGGCGCTGATTTATGTTTGATGATACCAAATGTTCATTATTGTATAAAGTAAAATTTTAGTTGTTTATTGATATAATTAACGCATAACTTAGTCTTTCTGATAATGAAGCATGCCCTCTTAAAGAAGTTTTTTTTTTCGTCCATATCATTTTTGTTAAATCTTTAGTTTATTATTATTCTAAATGATTGCAGCTGCTTTTGTTTTGTTTTGCAAGACCTTTTTTATTCAGCCGTATTCATGAAACCGGCGAGGCCTCGCCGGCGTGATCGCGCCCGGCGTCGACGCCGGGCGTGTCATGAACATCTGCATTAATGGACGTGCGAGTTGTTTTTAAAATTTCGTAACACCAAATTTCCACAAAACAAACGAAAAAATAGTGCTTAATTTAATTGCAATAATTTACCATGTTAACGCGAAACAAATATTAAAGTAAATTTTAAAACAATTGTATCTGAAACTCATTTTTAAACAAATTTTGCCAGTCTGTCCATAAAAAAACGTTCATGACACGCCTGGCGTCAACGCCGGGCGCGATCACGACGGCGAGCCCTCACCGGTTTCGTGAATTCCGTTTCTTTGGGATTCATTCCGCTGCATATTGGCAGAAGAGATTCCGCGCCAGTGGTGCATTGTGTTAATCGCCGCGCTTCCCACTGTCACCCGCGGAATTTAATACAGTGCAGTACTGACGCAGAATCCCTTCTGCGGATTTGCAGCGCTTTTTGGACGAAAAAATCCCAAAGGGTTAAGGTACAACTGCACAACCCAATTAAAGTTTTTGAACAATTTTTTGTTTTTTACCTGATTACTTTTGTTATTGGTACGACTTTTATAGTTTTCGCGGATTTTCAAACTCAAGACTGAGCCTGTCTCGTCGCAGAAAAAAGATTTTTTCTCCTTCTTGTCGTGTTTGTAAAATTCCAGAGATCCGATATAAAACAAATCCAAAATTCCAGGTGTCGTAGGAACCAGTGAATTTAGTATAGCAACTTAGTTTATTGGTTAGTTTTTTTTAAAAAGGTTATTTATTTAGTTATGAATAAGAGTACGATTTTTTGTACCCTCATGTCTACAGTAGGTCGTACGTAATATTTTGAGCGTGATCAGTGCACAGCACGGTGAGCAAGCAAATTAAAATGAGTAAAGCTGCACGGTGGAAATTACGGACACAGTGTATTAGGTACGACCTAGGTAATACGTAGTCTACCGCGGTAAAATTTATGCACCACAATGGTTAAATGAAAATACTACCACTGTGAAACGAAGGTATCACCGCGGTGGTACGACAGTTTTACCGTTGTAACAAGTGTCACAACTTCCGTTGTGTTATTGTTTCAGAAATATGAGTTGTAATATAACACTGTCGAGCGATGGTGTAACGCAGCACGTCGGTCAATGAGGTACTGAGGCTGGAGATTACAGGTTCAAGTCCTGTATCGCTCATTTTTCAGCAAAAAAAAAGCTAAAAACAGCAAATTGTTTCGCATTTTTTCTTACAAAAACTTGATTTATTCGGCCTCATATATCTGGACATTACACAAGGGCAATCAGGAAAATGGATTAAATTCTTTATAAGGATTTATGTGGGTTATTTTTATTTGAAGCACAAGTTGCGACTGGACTATACGTCACCTAAATCGTCGGGATCGGAAGCTTCGGCGGCTTTTTCCGTCTCACCGATATAAAAATCCACTTGTTTAGCTAAATAAAATTATCGTTACCATGGCAGAATGAGTTACAAATAGTACAAAATATAGGCCACCGTTACACTTTTAACCGCATAATTAGATTATCCGCTTGTGTTTCCCCTACAACTTTACGGGTCAGTGGAGCTCAGCTTTTCGAGCTCCGGAGCAATCCGCAGATCTCCGGAGCTCCGCTTTATTTTTGTACTAATTTTATGAATAATTAAACACTAATGCTATAGACACATACCCTTTAACATAGCTTTACCCACTAATAACAAAAATCAATAAATTACTGCGTTAATATATGTCCTGAATCTCAAAAAAATTTTACAAGTTAGGTGCGCGTTTTTGAAACGCGCTCCTGAAAATTTAAAAAAAAACCGAAAAAATTTTTATAGAAAATTAACATATACTTAAAAAATATATTGCAATTAATCTTTTGTTCGCAAAAGCATTCATAACTTGTCCAATATTGGGGTTATTTAAAAAAAAACAAATTATGATTTTATTTGTAATAATTTAAACGAACAACAGAACGATGGGGACCTTAAGCTTAAATACGAACAAAACGGTAATTTGGTTTTTAAAATAACTTCCATATTGCACAAGTTATGACTGCTTTTGCATGCAAAAAATTCATTGAAACATTTATATTAAGTATTTGTTAATTTTCTATAAAGATTTTTTACGAATTTTCAGGTGCGCGTTTCAAAACGCTCACCTAAAAAATATTACGAATAGAGATGTGTATTTTTTTTTAATAATGAGTAATACAATATATTCTAGTCTTATGAGAAAAATCGCTGCGTGAGAAAACCAGTACAGATAGCGCAAAGAATTGCTGGGCGAGACATGTATTAATTAGTGCATAGAAAGAAAGTCGAGTTCGTAAATTGGAAAACTGTAAATTTTTGATTTCTTCTAATTTTTTGCAAAAAAATAAGTCTAAAGATTTTTATTTTGTGGTTTTACATTTAACCATATTTTGAAACTTAAGTTGATGTAAACATAAAAACAAAAAACATGTTAAATGAAATTGAGAAAACAAAACAAAAAAACGCGCGGTTAGCTAAAGTCCTGTGGATTTTAAACGCGTTCTTATTACTATCGAAAGTGATTACTTGGTCCCATTATAGTAAAAAATGACTTACAAACAAAATAGGCTTTGCATTTCAATTTCTATCCGCACAAATTTAGTCTAGAGATTTTTTTGGCTTTTATATTTAACAATTCAAAATTTTAGTCCTATGTAACGGAAAAAATTTTTTCTAAGGAAGTAAGACACAAATTAAGGCGCGGTATACTAAATATCCGTAAATTTTAAATCGCGAGGTATAGTGCTAAAAATTGACTTTACATCATTAAAGTAAAAAAAACTTACAAACAAATGAGCTATGCATTTCAATTTCTATCCGCACAATATTAGCATCGCCGCACAAATCCAAAAGCAACTCCTGCGGGTATGAGCAGGCTCTAGAAATAACAAGTAGCCATAAAAATGCTCTGGAAATGCCATTTTTTGATAATCGAAAAATCCTAACTTTTTAAAATTAAAAGGTTGTAAATGTCAGTGTTAGAAAGAACTCTAAATTGAAAACAAATTGGCGATTTTGTGATTGTCAAAAACTGCTGTGAGAATGATTTTTTTTATTTCCATTCCACCTGAAAAACGAGAAACTACAATTGGGTTGTGTAATTAATTCTTTAAATTAAGTCAGTCAATGTGACTCAGCAGTTTATGAAGTCACATGTTTTCCTTTAATAATTTATGTTATATATTTTTGGCAGACTCAGCAGTTTATGAAGTCACATGTTTTCCTTTAATAGTTTATGTTATATATTTTTGGCAAGATCACGCATTAAAAGTATAAGATTGACAAATTCCTAAAAGCTGCAACGGTAAAAAATGTTGTTTTTTAACTTAAGAAAAAATCGTTTTAAGAAAAATAATGTCTTATGACCTAGACTCCTCCAACTTTAAAAGCTCTGGAGCGCCCCAAACGTCCGTTTCTTTATACATAATTAACAAGAATTAAATTGCAAGAACAATTTGTAAACTAAAATTTTTTCTAAACTTATAAAATCAATAAAATAGTTGTAAATAGCAAAAAATGGTACAAACATACATTTTAAGTTAAAGTTTTAATGATTTACTGAATAAATTATTAATTTAAGTGGCGGAGATCTGAGACTTAGTGGATCTAGCTCGAAGAATAAGTGCTTTTATATACTACAAGTAACCCGTGTCAGCCATACGGCTCACAAACAGTTTTCCCTGTTTTTTTTAATCATGTAGTTTGTCCATGTTTTAAAGCGATACATATGTGTTTCATGTGTTTTTGTTTTATGAAAGATAAAGTTTTAATTTTAAATCTGATAATAAATTTAAATCTTCAAAATTGTAAACTCCAAAAACAGCATGTTTTCAGCTCTTTTTGCGACAAAAAATTGTCTTTTTAATTGTCCATAAAAAGTTGTATATAAATGTGTTAATTTTTTTCCGAATTCAAAGACAAAAAGTTTTTCAACTTCCAAAGTCCATAGGGTTCCTTTTGTGAAAATACGTTGTCAAGTCTAAAAATGTTCATGCAATATTTCTCCAAATTATAACCCCATCGTGATATTCCCCGTATTGTAAGCCTTGGCAATGATATTTTATTTATCCAAATCTTTTTTGTGTTTGTGGAGAAATGCATTCCCCTCTTCAGTGAAAAAACTTTGTCCATTACATAAAAATAAACGTTGCATAAAGATGCCCCTGTTTAACTTTTCAAAAAACGTGATATTCCGACTTTCTATTGACTATTTACTCTTACTAATAAGTTTCAGACTATAAAAAGACAAAAAATTTTCATTCATTCAAACACAGACAGACAGACATTACGTCTATTTATATATGGTTGTACTGATTGCACCGATTTTATATATAAAACAAGAATACTCCATCAAAATTTGTTTTGCTTATGATGTGTTCGATTTAAAAAAACGCTGATTTTTACGTACAATTTAGTTCCACTGTAAACAAAAAAATTAATGGACCTACCTAGCATTACAAAAATTTGGGTCCACGGTCCCGCCACGAAATCAGAATTTGTTATGAAACCAATGATTTTTACTAAATTTTTTTGAAAACCGGAGACTAAACAACTATATTAAAACAATTTCTAGTATTTTTGTTAACTTTTGACCATTATTTAGAGCTATATTAAGCGTAACTAAGGTTTCTCATATGTAAATTTTTTTGGTCAATCAGAAAAAAACAATGTTTTGATAATTAATTAAATACAAAAAGAACACTAAAATTTTTAAAGGACATGTTATATTTGTATATAGTATTTCCAGTTTCAAAAATAATACAAAAAAATGCATTTAATTTAAAAGGAATTTTGTTTCGTGGTGGGACCGCCGACCCTATTTTGTTATGCTAGGTAGGTCCAATATAAATTACTGTTCTGAAACCCATCCTTCACCGGAATTCAGAGCTTCGCTTATCTTTAGCGAATCTTTTGTTCCGCTGGAACTGGTGGCAAAGGCGACTTCGTATTTTATTTCATCTTTTGACATGATAAGCTAAAATAAATTACGATAAAACATCTAAGTAAACTTTCAAAAATACCTATGAACAAAATGACAGTGAAACATGTGAATATGCGTTTATTTACTAGAAATATTAAATTTGCGAAAATGATAGCGCATTCATCAGAAGCTTTTTGAGAAACTGCAATTTTTCAAAATTGTCTTTTTATAACCCAAGAATATCCATAATATTCCGCGCAGCTTTGTGCTATAGGGAGCAATGGGTAATATATTTTATTAAAAAATCTATAAAATTTATCATATTTATAAAATAATTTTCCTGCTCTTGGGTTTGTATTTGCAGTTGGGTTTTGGGATTTGGCTTATTGTGTGTGGTTTATTTCCTTCTTTTTTTAGTTTATAAAAGGTACATACAATCTCAGTGCGGTATTAACTTGCTTATGTATGTTTCCTGTTTTTCAACGAAATAAATATAATTATAATAATAATAATAATAATAATAATAATAAAAAGCACTAAGACGGAAATTTGAATGTATAAAAAATCCCGAAAAAGATTTAACATAATCGTATTAAACTCAACGGCAATGTAGAAGCGACAGAGCGGTCGCGACAGCCGTTTTTGTGAAATTTATTTAGAGTTTTTTAGCTTTATTAGTTTTCATATTTTCATTTAACATAATATATTCACTTTCAATTTATTTAAGATTTATTGAATTTCAAGATGGTTTTTTAAGTACCAGTTCTGGGCTGGTACACACCAACATTTGCCGTCCGGATTTTCATAAACTTAAAAAATAAAATTCAATAAATCTCGAATAAATCAGAAACGAATGTATTTTATTAAATTAAAATACGAAAACTATAGGCAAATAAAATGTAGTTGACCGCGATATTTGCAGTATTGCATCGACTATTTAACAACAAAAACATTTAAAATTTTTCACTAAAGCGGATTAATAACAAAGATTAAAATTGTATTTTAATAATTATTTATCAAATAATTTAATTTGTAACCTAAATGCAAATTTTTTAAGGGCTAAAGTTGGTTAATTTTTGTGTATTTTGTGAAAAGGTGGAATTAAAAAAATCTGCGTTCTTATTTGTTTTTTTTAAACGTCATTACCGCACAATTTTAATTGGTCCTCTCATGTCTGCCTTCTATTTTTCAGCGTCAGCCAGATATAATTCAACCATAATAGAGCGAAAAAAGCTCTATATAAATTTACAAAAAAATTAGATGTATTTGATCGTTTAAAATGACAAAAGCATCTTAATTTTACCGTATTTTGGTGCATAAATAACCGAACACCAAAACACAAATAGTACTTTGATCGCATTTTAAAGCGGAAAATTAAATTTTTTATCTATGAATTGAAATGATTACTAAACAAGTTTTAACTAATTTTTTAATGTATTTCACAAACCGGGCGGATTTTGGGGACGCGTTTAGCAGATTTGTGCTGAATAAAAAAATTTGGACTTTGGTGTTTGTTATTTTTTCACCAAAACACGGTGAAGTTAAGATGCTTTTGTCATTTTAAACCAATAAATACATCCAAATTTTTAAACAATTTATACAGAGCTTCTTTCGCTCTATTAGTTTTAAAATTTTCATTTAACAAAATACGATTTATTCAAGATTTATCGAATTTTATTTTTTTTAATTTTATTTTTCAAAAATCCGGACGGCAAATGTTGGTGAGTAACAGCCCGATACCAGTTCCCAGATCCCAGACAGTCCGTTCACACCTGGGCCGGAATTCACAAAGAGGGTTAATTTTCGTGCTAGCTCGGTGTTAGTTAATCCGGACAAATTTTACAGTAGGTTTCGGTATACCTGGGGCTAAGTCTGTTAAAATTTCATTAAACGATAAAAAAAGATATAAAAAGCAAAATTTAGAGGAATTATTTGTATAAAAAACTGATAAACTTTTAAATCCCTATTAAGTAATTGCAAATTTGTGTAAAAACTGGCAGAACAAAATATTGTAAATATATGCTAAACAAGGAATTTTTCGAAAAAAATAATAAAATTAGCCGCGAAACCTACTGTAACTTGTCCGGATTAACTAACACCGTGCTAGCACCCAAAATACCGTAGTTTACACGGTGCTTACACCGAATACACTAACACGGTGTTTGCACCGTGTTTACCCCGCTTTGTGAATTCCGGCCCTGACGTTTACTGGAATAAAAAGTCACACGCGCGGTGGTTTTTCGTTTAAAAGATATTTAAATATATTTTTAAAGAAATTTAAATGCTCTAAATCAAATAATCAATAAAAAATTGCAACAAAAACAAACAAACATAGTTTAATAAAACGTAAAATTTTATTGTTTTTATAAAAAACAAAAAAATTTGTTCAAACACTTTAGTATTAGTATACCGCACCTTTAATTAATACGAAGTTTGCTAAAACAAATCAATATTTCGTGGCTGGCAAATGTCTCTAATTAGCATAAATACCAGCGATTTAAGGTCGATGGAGCCTTGGGAACTTGGAGATGGAACTTGGAGCCAAAAATAGGGAACTTGGAGCCGTAAAAGGGAACTTGGAGCCGTAAGTAGGGAACTTGGAGCCGAAAGTAAAAATCGCTAAAACGTTTACCTAAGCCTAAGCGAAACCTAAATCTAACCCCTCACGAATTTCTTCTTAAAGGCTCCAAGTTTCCATTGCTCGTGGCTCCAAGTTCCCAAAAATTTTTCATGGCTCCGAGTTGCCTGCTTGTGGCTCTAAAGACCCCGTATCTTACCGGCGTTATTAGTAAAAAAATCTGTATGCGTGCATTGAGCGTGGTAAATGTGCTCGAAGACAAGCTCCCCGTCCGCGTTTTTTTATTTTTTCGGTATATAATATAAATTATAGCTTTTTTTAAATGTTATAAATTGTAAAGATTTTAAATTTGTTTTGAAATTATCGAAAAACAGCAAATTTGAAAAAACGGCGATTTTATTTTTATATTCGTCCCCCGTCTCGAACGAACAAAAACATAAACGGAGCGTTGTAATAATGCGCAAAAAAGTTTGCAATAAAATCAATATTTTGTAAATTTTCATTTTACAAGTCTCCGCCTATTTTTTGTAAATTACATAATAGAGGATATAGGACACGTCAAATATTGATCGGTCTGCGTTTCATATTCGTCCCCCGTCTCGAACGAACAAAAACAAAAACGGAGCGTTGTAATAATGCGCTAAAAAGTTTGCAATAAAATCATAATTTTGTAAATTTTCATTTTACAAGTCTCCGCCTATTTTTTGTAAATTACATAATAAAGGATATAGGACACGTCAAATATTGATCGGTCTGCGTTTCATATTCGTCCCCCGTCTCGAACGAACAAAAACAAAAACAGAGCGTTGTAATAATGCGCCAAAAAGTTTGCAATAAAATCAATATTTTGTAAATTTTCATTTTACAAGTCTCCGCCTATTTTTTGTAAATTACATAATAGAGGATATAGGACACGTCAAATATTGATCGGTCTGCGTTTCATATTCGTCCCCCGTCTCAAACGAACAAAAACAAAATCGGAGCGTTGTAATAATGCGCAAAAAAGTTTGCAATAAAATCAATATTTTGTAAATTTTCATTTTACAAGTCTCCGCCTATTTTTTGTAAATTACATAATAAAGGATATAGGACACGTCAAATATTGATCGGTCTGCGTTTCATATTCGTTCCCCGTCTCAAACGAACAAAAACAAAAACGGAGCGTTGTACTAATGCGCAAAAAAGTTTGCAATAAAATCAATATTTTGTAAATTTTCATTTTACAAGTCTCCGCCTATTTTTTGTAAATTACATAATAGAGGATATAGGACATGTCAAATATTGATCGGTCTGCGGAGATGAAATGACGTGGCTACGATCAATCAGCGCATAGCGGTGCGCGCAGACGCTCCCCCTAGATTACAAGTTGAAAAACCTTTATCGTGTATTTTACAAAAAATAGGCGGAGATTTGTAAAATGAGAATTTACAAAGGTTTTTATGAAACAGGCCCCTGATGTGTGTCCTTAATTAATACTATTTAAGTATTCCTTATTACTTAAAAAGGCTGTATGTGTGCATTTAGCGTGTGTGATTTATGCGCGGAGACGTCTCTCAGCTCATTTTCTCTTGTTTTTTTCACAGAAGTTGAAGCTTCGCTCAAAGTTGTTCTGAAAACTGGGATCTGGGAAATAGATGTGAACGCTTGTTTTCGGTGTTTGTTAAAAAAACACCGAAAACACCTTGTTTTAAAAATTTTCGTAAAAAATTTATGGGTATTTTTATTCAGCCTCCGTATACCAACATCATTATGCAAAATCCTCTTTGAAACCTTTCTCTAAATTAAAATTTTTAAGAAAAACAGAAAAACGAAAAATCCAAAAAACTTTTAAGAACGCGATTTTCAAAATAAAAAAAATTAAAAATTATATCCATATTTTTGGGTTTTAAGCACAATGTAAAAATAAATCTAATATGCAGTAGAGATTCAATTTGTTTGATGCCGTGTTGCAATCACATATTTTTATGTGTTATACGCTCTGACTCAAAGGTTTAACCCTTTCTGATCACGTCTGAGGGTCGGAATGCAATGTCTTTTTTGTATATAAAGTCAGAATGAACGCAAAAACACCAGTATATTTAACACTTGGCAGCACTTGCGCGTTTTCTTTCCATATTTAAGACGCATTTTACGTATTAGTAATCAGAAAGAGTTAATTATAAAATCTGTAGAAAAAAACTTATTGAATTAATACAATTAACTTATTTTTGATTGATTTGATTTTTAATATAAAATTGACTGCGTTTTGTCAAAATTATAAAGAAATTACTATATAATTTGATAACATTAATAAATCAATAATTTTAATATTCAACCATTAAATTTTGCCCATTATAAACGTATAAACTTACGTTAGAAACCAAAACTTAAATCATTCTAAACAATCCGCTTGACGTATAATAGGTGGAATAACTTGCGTTTGGACAATGAACACGCGCTAGAAACAAACAAGTTCTCGGGTTATATCTTCCCTATTTAAATGCCAATCATTTTAAATGGCTCACCTTAATAAATAAACTCTTGAAGAAGCTGCGAAAAACAATAGGTGTTTTATACGGATGCCTGGATACAAGTTGGATCAATATTCGGAACAATTTTAAATATCGACTAAATACCTCTTGCACAAAAAATGTATACATAATATAAACTTTTAAAAGTTTAAGTAAGACAAGCTCGGTTTTATGGAGCTGTTGTTTTTCTGGTGGTATCATGTTTACACGCAACGCAGAAACTTGATTTCAGTTAGTAGTCTACATGGGAGTCTATGGGTTCGGTTGCATAAAAGTTTTAAGGATAAGTTTTTTTTAAGATTTCATTTAAGGACAATCAAAAAGCGTATTTTAGTTAAGTGGATTGGATAAAATATTTCAGATAAATGATTTTCTTAAGTTTTTCCTTAAAATATAGGGTAGATCGAGATGTACCTCAGCGCTTAAGGAAATATAAAAAATTGTTT
This sequence comes from Microlaimidae sp. YZB2_3, assembly GCA_030248175.1. Taxonomy (NCBI): domain Eukaryota; kingdom Metazoa; phylum Nematoda; class Chromadorea; order Desmodorida; family Microlaimidae; species Microlaimidae sp. YZB2_3. The sequence goes on along the minus strand of JASAMX010018000.1, from coordinate 28,261 downwards.
TATTTGAAATTATGGCAATATTTTGAAAGCCATATGAGATATACATATAATGGAGCCAATAATAAACTGTGTGATGTTTTTTACTCGAAAAATCTTGCGTAATCCAAATTTTTAAAATCTTTTATGAATTTTTTTACGAATATGCACGATATTATGGATGAACCCCACGCAAGAAATAATTTGCATGAGAATAATTGGCACAAAACTGATTGGTAGCTCAGCAATAGTTTGTTCAACAGTTTTTGCATTATTTTCCAACAAAAGAATTAAGGTGCTTCCACAGTTACGAACGCACTTTTCAACCAAACCGTATGCAAATTATATTTAACGTGGCATTTATCCAAAAAAACACGTTTAAATTAATATTATAAAACAATAAAATTCCAAAATTATTTGGAATTACGTTTCTTAGCTTACCTCAGAATTAGTTTCGGGTACAACGATTCCGATGCTTCTCTTTTAATGTTTTGAGTTATAGCTTGAGCGTCTTTGCTGCAAACTGTATATACCATAAATTTCCTCGTAAAGTTTTACTAAATAGTACATTTCCAAAATTTCCCAATCACAGCTTCGTCCCGACGGATTTTCATCGCTTGGTGCTGCTTTCGAAGCCATTTGTAACGTTTACAATAGTTTGAAAACAAGTTTTACAATAAAAAACGCGTATCCGAAAAAATGAAAAATTGATTTAAGGAAAAACTTAGAAACAAAAAAGTTTCCTTAGTTATGGATAAGGAAAAAACCGTTTATGCAACAGATTTAAGTCATTCCTTAACCTAGCAATTTTTTTGTTTTAAAGGGAAAACTTAAGAAAATACTTATCCTTTGCCAAGGAACTTTGATGCAACCGTGCCCTGAGCTTTTTGCCGTGAGAGTTTCACATGCATATACATTAGTGATGTTCTCCAGAGCTCTGAGCTTCAGAGTTCCGAAATAAAACTCCGCTTTTTGGAGGTCCGAAGCAACGCAGGAAATCCGCCCTATTTTTTACGAATTCAACGCATAATTAAAAAAAAATTATAGAGCCAAAAAATGTATTAATATTTTTTTTTCAAAATAAAAAGCAAAAAAAGAAATAATTTTTTTTTGTTTTTTTTTTTTTTTTTTTTTTTTTTCTCTTTCTTTTTCTCTTTCGCTTCTTCTTCTTCTCTTTCTTTTTTTATTTCCTCTTTTCCGTTTTTATAGATTTTGGTCGCAAAAAATTTTTGTATTCTAGGGGGGGGGGTTGTTTTTTTTTTTTTTTGTTTTTTTGTTTTTTTCGTTTTTTTTTTTTTCTTTTTTTTTTTTTTTTTTTTTTTTTTTTTTTTTTTTTTTTTTTTTTTTTTTTTTTTTTTTTTTTTCGTTTTTTTCTTTTTCCCTTTTTTCTTTTTTGTGTGGTGTTGTTGCTGTTTTGCTCTCAGCTTCTGCTTTTTCCTGGGCTTCTTTTCTTTGTGTGTTTGTTTCATAATACGAGTCCCCTGAAATTCTGAAACGAAGAAGAAATGCGTGAAATTGAAACCTTTTTTTTTTCTTTTGGCTGGTTGGCGGGATTTTTTTTTTTCGAAAATTATTTTAAAACAATAAAAATAGTCCTAAGAATGCAGATCATAGAATAACTAAAAACACATTTAATTATGTTTAAAGTCTTGTGTTTGTTTTTGTTTTTTTGTTTTTTTGTGTTTGTGTGGGCGTGCTAGTGTGTGTGTGTGTGTGTGTGTTTGTTGTGTTTTTTTTTTTTTTTGCCTGTTTTTGTGTTTTTTTTTGGTTTTGTTTTGTGTTTTGTTTTCTTTTTTTTTTTGAGTGTTTGTTTAGTTTTGTTTATTGATATTTTGTTTTATTTTTTTTATTTTTTTTTTTTTTTTTGTTTTGTTTTTTTTTTTTTATATTTTTGATCATATAAGTGTTTGAATTGAACTCCTGGGGCCGGTCCACTGAACGCGTGCTGACTAGGTGCTAAGTTAGAACGTTGTTTAAAACTCTTGATAATGTTTTAGTTTTGGTGTTTATTCCCAAGATGTCTTATGAGACTCTTTTTTTTAAATAGGATAAATTAATATTTACACAGTTTTATGTATATTTGCTTTAAATAAAAGCTAATAAAGTCTAAACCCTTAGTTACAAGTTTTTCCAACCCTTAAAGTGCGGTGCGGAGTCAAACTTTTTGTCTTCGATTTTGATAATTTTTGGTGAAAGAAAACCTTACCCCTACCCCTGATAGCCCACAAAAATTTTTTCAACAAAATATTTGCAGTGATTCAGGAGTTATTACGCACCAAAAATGGCGTTTTTTGACAACTCTGTACGTGACAGATTGCTCGATGGGTATAACGATTTACGTTTATGCACTCAAAGGAAGCGGCTACTTTCTACTTTAATTTGATATCTTGATCGTTAAGATTGGTGCAATATTTGGCGAAATATTGCGTTTCTCGTGCAAAAAACCCGCAATTTTTTCGTTAAAAGCACCAAACGACGGCAGTGATTTTGTGAAGCTTCAACAACCTTTTTTTCTTTTACTTCGTGTTTTTAGCGAAAAAATCGAGTGTTTTTTGTACGAAAAACACAATATCTCGACAAATACTGTATCAATCTTAACGATCGAGGTATCAAATAAAGTATACAATAGCCGCTTTCTTTGAGAGTATAATTTGTAACATATATCGTTATACTCATTGAGCTATTTTTCACGTACAGAATTGTCGAAAAATGCCATTTTTGAGGGGTCATAACTCCTGAACCACTGGAGAAATTTTGTTGAAAAAATTTTTGTTCGCTATCAAGGGCAGGGGTAAGGTTTTCACAAAAAATATTAAAATTGAAGACAAAAAGTTTGACTCCGCACCGCACCTTTAACTAGGTCTTCTTAGCTTGTATTTATAACATTAATAAAATATCAATTTAATAAGACAAAGACAAAGACAGACATGCAGACAAAGAGTTTAATAAGATTTCTTAAGAAAAAAACCCAGAAATTAAAACATTACTAAAAGTTTTAAAAAACGTTTTAACATAGCACATACAGTAGTCAGCACGCGTTTAGTGGACCGGCCCCAGGGGTCGGTCCACTAAACGCGTGCTGACTATAGGTGCTAAGTTAGCACGTTGTCTAACTAAAGTATAGTGCGATCAAAATCTCAAATTATGATGTATCTAACGGTAATAATTTCATTGTTTACCAGTTGTTCTATTTTGAGATATATTTCAATGATTTTAGAACTCAAAAAACAGTTTTTGGCCATTTAAAAAGTTTGATTCATTCAGATTTTTCGCAATTTTATTGAAAGTTAAAGAAATATAGGGGGCAACTTTTAGATGTGGTTTAGAGTAAAACGTAATTCAAAATTTTTAGAAAATAAAAAAAATCTATGTTTTTAAAAGAAAAATCAAATAAAAAAATCCTGAATTAGTTTTTTAATCAAATACAATTCAAAGTATTGATTAGACTTGTGTCTAACTATTTCAAAACTTTCATTAAAATCTGAGCGAATCAATTTTTTTAATTTTCGTTTAATTTTTTTTCTAATTGACGCCGAGAAACTACATTTTGAGCCCTTTCTTTAAAAGTAGCTTTTAAGGGAGAAATCTTAGTGGTGTCCGCAAAAAATACCTTCTGCAAAAGATCTTCCGGAAAAAATATTTTCTTTCAGCAGTAAATTTTTCAGTATTATTAAAAACTATTAAAGCTTTTTTTTAAACTTTTTTATGTCGTTTTAGCTTGATTTTAAGGTTTCGCTTAGGCTTAGAAAAAAAAGTTTTCTTTAGTTGAGAATTTAAAAGTCTTTCAGAAGATATTCTTTCAAAGATATTTTGCAGAATGTATTTTTTCCGGGCGACATCTCAGCTGACCCAGCTGACGAGCTTAGTACGTCGGGTTCCGATCCTCGGATCCCTGGGATCGAGTCTTCGGTGGGCCATATTTTTAATGTCAAATTTTTTTTTTTAATTTTGCCTTAATATTGGTGTTTTTTCTTAAGATATTTTATAGGACCCTTTTTTTAAATGGGATAAATTAATATTTGCACAGTTTTATGCATATTTGTTTTAAATAAAAGCTAATAAAGCCTTAAATCATAGTTATAAGTTTTTCTAACCCTTAACTAGGGGTTATTGCCTTATTAGCTTGTGTTTATAACAATTATGCACAAAATTAATAAAGTATCAATTTTTGCCATGCAGACAAAGGGTTTTATAAGACTTTTCGAGAAAAAACTCAGAAATTAAAACATTATCAAGAGTTTTAAACAACGTGCTAACATAGCACATATAGTCAGCACGCGCTTAGTGGACCGGCCGCTAAACGCCGTTCCATACCCGCATCCGAGGTAACCTTCTTTTCCTTCTCTGAGGTTTTCTCTGATTGGTCAACGAAGAAAAGAAAGCTGAGTTTAATTTTGCGTTCGCTGGTTTTTGATTTTATCATTTCATTTAGTGATTTGCACCTCGAATTAATTGAAAAAACACAAGGGTACTCGACATGAACACAAAGGCACTGAAAAGGAGGGTACCAAGCTAAAAATAAATACGTTTGTCACAAATACGTTAATTGTATAAACTGTATGTAGTTTTTTGCACGTTAGGACGATTAAGTCATTACTAATTTGTTTTTAATTAGAAAATATATTTTTTAATTAGCAAAAATACATTTGTTTTACTTAGTACCCTCTTCATCAGGTGTCTTCGTTTTACTACTTGCATAAATTATGGTTGAATTATATCTGACTTATTAAAAAATCGAAAATCGAAAATTATTATGCAGACATGAAAGGACCAATAAAAATTGTGCGGTTGGAACGTTTTTTTAAACAAATAAAAACGCGGATTTTTTTAATTCCACCTTTTTACAAAATATACAAAAATTAAAAAACTTTACAAACATATACAAAAATTAGCCCCTAAAAATTTGCATTTGGGTTCCAAATTAAGAAATTTGATAAATAATTATTAAAATACGGGTTTTGATCTTTATTATTAAACCACTTTTCTTTAAAATTTTAAACAGTTTTGTTGTTAGATAGTCGATTCAATATTGCAATTATCGAGATCAGCTAGATTTTATTTGCCTATAGTCAATTTATTAGCGGATCGAGTTTTACTCCCTTTCGTTCCGTTTCTTTTGTTCCGTTTCATACTTAATTCCAACTTAAAATTGGCAAAAACAAACATATTTACATAAAAAATTGTAGCTACTGATATATCATTGTTAAATTTATTACCTGCGATATTAAAAATTTAGTCATAAGTAATATATTTTTGTTATATTTGTGAACCGTGTATTAAGTGATTTCGTAGATAAAGTTTTCAAAGGTCTTATTAAAATATATTTGTCAAGTTGTAAATGATGATACAATGTTTTATACACAAACCGCCGAAATGTTTGTATGTGGCAGACACGTTTAAGATGTTAAATTATCAAATAAACGGGACGAAGCTTTAGATTATCCTCTGTTATTGAAGTTATTATATTTTGAACATATTCTAAAATAAATATCGCTAATATTAATATAAAATTTCTAACGATTTATAAAAAAATAACATAATGATAATTTATTTTTAAACTTATTTTGAGGTATATTAGTGAAAAAATGCATTGACTGTAATGTTTATAAACTTTTTATTAAGTTTAAAAGTGTTTTTGTACACTTTTCTTTGTTTTGTGTTTTGCATTGAACATCAAATTAGAAAGAACTTTTATAAGAAAACTTGATTACTATTATAACTCAATTCAAAAATCTATATTTATTTCTATAATATTACATACTGCAAATAGAGCCGTTCCATATATGAGATTGAAACAAAAAAATTGAAAATTTCGATATGTTAGAATGGACTAGTGATGTTCTCAAAGGAAGATTTTTGAAGAAAAGCTCTACTTTTCGTGGAGCTCGAGAGAAACTGCCGGAGCTTTAAAATTATCTCCGAGTTTGTACATTTTTCATAAAAAACTAAATAGTAATGTGATAATATATTTTTTCATAAAATTTTTTGAAGATTTTTTTTTCAAAACTGATTAAAACCAAAAAAAAATTGTAGGTAAAAAAAATTTAGAACATATTTCGTACTGAAATAAGCTTTTAATTGCTCATTTTAGGGGCGGAGCTATGGAGCTCCCTCCAAATTAAAATCGCCGGAATTCCGGAGCATAATATTGAAGAATAGAAACATCACCAGCGCGAAACTAAAAGCCAAACGTTTAAAATCACAAAATCAATACCTAATTTAAACCCGAAAACTAAACGTAGCTCCAAACGATTTTTTACTATGGCTCTATGTTCCTGTTTTCATGGTTCCAAGCCCCAAAATTTTTTGAGGGCTTCAAATTTCCTACTTAAGACGATCAAGTGTCAGTATAATTTTATATTATTATTATTTTCGTGCTGAGTGCTGATATTAGTATTATTTTTTGCTGAGTGCTGATATTCTATTGTTAAATTTATTACCTGCTATATTTATAATTTAGTCATAAAGCAACATATTTTTTTTATTTGTGAACCGTTTATTGACTTATTATGTATATTAAGTTTTCAAAAGAGAATACATTTGTCAGGTTGTGAATGGTAATGGTAAATACAACGTTGTCGTCATATAGAATTCCGCAAAATAAAACACGAGATAAAAACTATCCTTTGTTTTCCCTGAAATAAATTTGACTAGAAGTATAAATTATGATATTGCAAAAAACAGTTTTTTGATAATTCTGTACTTTGAAGTTTTCTAAATGGGTATATGTATTTTAAAGCCAAACAAATAAACCCAACAGATGTGGTAACTTTTCTTTCATTATAAAACCTTGATTGTCTAAATATATAAATATTTAAGCTATTATTTAAAAAGAGCTCCCGGTTTTTTTTCCTTAAAAACAAAAGAAATTATATAGACAGCCAACTTTTCCGCGATTTTTAAGTAAAATTTCCAAAAATTTTTTTTTGAGTTTAGCTTCCGGGCTCGTAATTATTTGCCTACTTTATATCAAAGATCTGGATATAAAATAAACGCATTCACATTCGATTACGAAATATTGCAAACGGCTCCTTTATTATCAGAAAAAAAAACTAAATTTAACGTTAAAATTGCTGTTTTAAATACTCATTACAAAATAAATTAAATATAATATAAAATATTAAAACCATTTATATAATACATAAACGAAACAAGCAAGTTGAGTATCACAATATATCACAGTTAAACACGGACGAAGCATAAACGTCATAATAAATATTTTAAAAACTTCCAAAATTCAACAGTACCGTTCGAATCCTTAATTCCAGGGCCTGTGAATTTTTAAAAGATTTATCAGAAATATAAAGTTTAAATTATTCACTGTTCTGACGCGAGAAAATCTGCTATATCCGCACGTTCAAGAATATGATTTTGTTTAGTTCTGAATTTTGTCATCACCACCATAATGTCAAATCGCCGCAGTTCGGATCCAAAAGTAAACACCAATCCTTATCCCGCATTACATTTTCGTCGTTATACTAACTTAAAAAGTCACAATAACTTTAAAATCAATAATTTAATTTAACTCCAGGACTTATAAGCATAGGTAGGCAGCCTTCCGGATTTTTGGGGGGTGTACCCGACCGCTAAAATTTGGGGGGGGGTGTCCCGAAAATTTTTTTTGGGGTATACCTCAAATACCCCATTTTTAGCGTTTTTAGTACTGGGACCCCCCAAATTTTAGGGGGGTATTCGGGGTACCCCCAAATTTAAGGGGGGGTATCTGGGGTACCCCCAAATTTTAGGGGGGGGGAGTATCCGGGGTACCCCCAAATTTTAGGGGGGGGGGGGGTGTCGGCTATAATCAGGATTTTTTCGGGGGGGGGGGCATCATAACCCTCCAACCCCTCCCCCTGCCCACCTATGCTCGTAAGATTTACAGTATCTGAGTGTTAGTTACAAGTATTTTTTATGACGTTTTTGACTCATAGTGATATATTAATTACGTTTTATTCGTCATTTTTATTCTTCTTTTTGCGACCGCTAGCGGGAGAGAGACCCCGTCTTTTCGGAGATGGCGTACGACTTTGTATATTTCCGACTTCAGGAGAAACAGACCGCTCACTCTCTTCTGAACTTCTAGGCGTTTTTGATCTAAATAGTTTTATGTCAAAGGAAAACAAAACACACCCCGTTTTTGGTCGGGTTTGATTTAGAATTTTATCATTTTCAAAATTTTTGTAATATTGTGTAATGGCCATTGACGGTGACCGCGTACATATATATGACTGTTCAATTTTTCTTTTAAAATTTTATCCCATGTGGAAATATCAATACAATTGATGGGTTAACTACAAGGTGTCTATAAAACTTTAAAATAAACCAATTTCACAAATTCTAAATAAAATGGCTTGTAGAAGGTTGAATTTTTTTAACAAATTCGACTTACTATTTTCCTTAATAAATTACGTTTTTATTCTCTTTCACGATAGGTAAAACCCTCCCATTTGAAAGGAAATTGTTCAGTGTTTAAGACCTTTATAGAGTTATGACCTTATAGAATCATTTTTATCCAATAAGGGTTTGGGGTAAAATGGGGATATTTCATCCATTAGAAATCTATTTTTCCCAAGCGCCAATTGGCTAAAAGTGATTCTACCAGCTCCTCCCACAACCATTCCCGCAGAGCAAACATATATGACGTGATCACGAATACTATATGTCATTTTGAGGCTCCTTAAAATCCTGACGTGTTTATTAATTATCTTAGATTGTTTTTTATTTGGTTTTCAATGCATATAGTACAAAAACAAAACAAGAAACACAGAATAATTTGTTTAAAAGTTAGTTCATGCAAGGATTTCATTTGAGTATGCAAACATGGTATTAAAAACATCAATAATTTTCAGCTAATTATAGTATTAATTTAAGTTTTGCCAAGGTAAACTTAGGTTTGTGTTTTTGGGTTTTTTTTTGTTTTTTTTGTTTTTTTTTTTGTTTGTTTTTTGTTTTTTTTTTTTTTTTTTTTTTGTTGGGGTTTTTGGTTTTTTTTTTTTTATTTTTTTTCTTTTTTAGGCACCTTGCACTGAAACTCTGTTTATACATGAAATATGCAATAAACATAAGTGTCACCATAATGAATAATTACCATATCTCCTACTTTTCTTTTGTAGTATGCAGATCAACCGATCGAAATTTCGAAAATGGTAAAATTAAAAAAATAGGCACCTTGCACTGAAACTCAGTTTATACATAAACTATGCAATAAACATAGTGAGTCACAATAATGGATAATTACCGTATCTCCTACTTATCTTTTGTAGTATGCAGATCAACCCTCGAAAGCGCGCGAAATTTCGATCGGTTGATCTGCATACTACAAAAGATAAGTAGGAGATACGGTAATTATCCATTATGGTGACTCGCTATGTTTATTGCATAGTTTATGTATAAACCGAGTTCCAGTGCAAGGTGCCTATTACTTTATAGTTGTAAGTGTGCAGCTGCAAAATAAAAAGGGAAATTACAAAATTACCCAAATTACAAATAAAAATTATTTTAAAATTTATGTAATTTTGTTAATTGCCATTTTGGGCAACGTTCCACCCCGAAAGCTTCTCTCAAATTCCGCACGCAGCTTTAATAAACCGTCCTTACTCTGACACAATAAGTCAGAAGCGTCATAAAATACTCGTTAACTGCGACTTATTTTTATACTTTAACACACCAATAGTATCCACAAGTTAAGTCAGAGTCACATTGATTTTATACTGATTGTGACCCTTTGTGTCAGAGTAACGACGAAACGTTTGAATTTTGTTTTAATAGAGGTTGTACGCGGACGAAATCTGGACAGGCCGGCCCAGCCCGCCATTTTTCGGCCCGGCCCGAACTTTCCATTCTATGCCAATTATTTCAAATTTTCCAAAAAAAAGTATATCATACATCACATTAAGAGCTCCGGAGCACCATCACAGCTGGGCAGCTCATCTTATTTTTGTGGTAATTTCAAAGTAATAGAATTTTCAAAATTTTTGTGTTTTAGCTTGGCGCACTTCGCTTTAAATGCTGAGCACTTAGCATGTTATTTAAAAATTAAAACATCACTAATTTTTAAACACTTGTGTCTTTAAATACCTGTGTCTTTTAGAAGACCTGCTTTTCTTACGATGGTTTTTTTTCGGGCGTTTGTCGATAACTATGAGTTTAATTTTTTCTTTTGGTTTTTTGTTAGATTTTTTCTTCTAACGCTATACAAATTAACCAAATTACAAAGCTTACTACCAAAAAAATTGAGCTAGATGAAAAAATTGAAATGTAGATGTAGAATCGGTGAGCGATTTAGGAAATTTATTGCCGAAGAATTAAAGAGCTGAAAAATGGGAAAGTCAGAGCTAAAATTTTTAAATTGCTATAACCGATAAGCGTACACATAAATCTAAACCTAAAACAATTTTACGTTTTGGGCTGCAAGCTTGCATTTTCACGACTTTTATTGCGCAACTCTGGAGTCCCTCCTATTGTCGTTGCCGTAGTAATTTCATTAATGATCTAGAAGCAATGCAAGAAATTATTTTTTGTAAAATTTTTTTCTAAATTTTTTTTTTCAAAACCATAAAATTAAAGATAAATTTTATCAGGGTGAGAATAGATGAGTGGTAAAGTAACCACTGGTTTTTGAAAAATATCACGTGTAGAGAAACACAAGATGCAAATAAATAATAATTGGTTACTTAACCGCTGAAAACTTTTTTTAAAAATTTTTCTCGCTCACGGGTTTATTGTTTATTCTTCCTGGCGGAGTGCGATTACGCCCTTTAACTTTAGTCCTAAAAATGGAACAAAATATTTAGAATATATTAAGAAGTGGAGTTCCGAAATTTCCACTAGCACCTAAATTTTAGAGGCAAAAAACTTTTCTTTTTTGCAAGGCAGTTTTGCCTCCGCCCCATTTCCTTCTATCTATCTCTATAATTTTAATACAATAATATATAATACAATAATAATATATACAAATGTCAAAGACAACAGGATTTTTCGTGGCAGTCAAAATAAATAATTGTGATGGGCGGAACTGCGGAAACCCCGGAACACCGGAACCGGAATTGAGATTTTTCAAAAATCCGAAACAGGAAGCGGAACCGGAATACCAATTTTTGCCAAACCCCCGGAACGCAAAAACCGGAACCAGAACCGGAATTGAGATTTTCCGAAAATCCGGAACAGGAACCGAAACCGGAATTGAAAGTTTCCAAAAATCCGGAACAGCAAACGGAACCGGAATTCCAAATTTTGCCCGGAACATCCGGAACCCGGAACCGGAACAGCCCATCACTAATAGCAATCATTCATACCACGGATTGATAACTTTGGCCTATTTCATAAAGATTTCTGTATTAATTGTAAATTAATAAACGCATTTTATTTCTTTTTATTTTATTAATAAAAAAGTACATACGTAACTGTGGAATTTACGGAATTTACAGACATGTATTTTCTTAAATTCTAAACGCAATTTTATTAATATACTTTTTAATTAAAAATACAAAAGAAAAATATGCGTTTATTAATTTACAGCTGTAAATTAATAAAAGCATATTAAAAAAAATACAAATTTATAAATGCCGTAAATTCCACAGTTATGTATGTACGTATTTTTTAATTAATAAAATAAAAAGAAATTAGATGCGTTTATTAATTTACAATTAGAAAGATCTTTATGCAATAGGCCCGTGGTTTTAAAAGAGGATGGGGACTGGTGATATTAAAATTTCTTTATTAAAAATTTTAAAATTTATGAAGTTTTTGGTTAATTTGCATAACGTCCCTTTGGCAAATCTTCCTCCGAGTCTTCTTCTTCCGAACTGGTGCTTTTGCGCCTTGGTTTCTTTTTTTCTTTCGCCTTTACTTTTTGGGGACTTTCTGCCACGGTGCGCTTTGGTTCTGGGGAAGGTTTTGTGCGGTCAGGTTCTGAAGGGGATTGTTCTCTGCGGTCGTGGCCTCGACAATAATCGTCCAATTCTGCCTCTTTGCACTCCCAGCAATTACAATCTTTTCTTTTCTAAATAAAAACAATTGAAAAAATCATGCTCAAAACAGCGCTTTGGTTCTGGGGAAGGTTTTGTGTGGTCAGGTTCTGAAGGGGATTGTTCTGTGCGGTCGTGGCCTCGACAATAATCGTCCAATTCTGCCTCTTTGCACTCCCAGCAATTACAATCTTTTCTTTTCTAAATAAAAACAATTGAAAAAATCATGCTCAAAACAGCGTTTGGTTCTGGGGAAGGTTTTGTGCGGTCAGGTTCTGAAGGGGATTGTTCTGTGCGGTCGTGGCCTCAACAATAATCGTCCAATTCTGCCTCTTTGCACTCCCAGCAATTACAATCTTTTCTTTTCTAAATAAAAACAATTGAAAAAATCATGCTCAAACCAATCTTTAAATATCGCGAAACCGTCACTTTTTAAATTAGAAGGTTGTTGTAATTCCGGCGGCCGTGGGCCGCCGGATATTATCCTTATATCAGTAAGTAAGTAAATAAGTAACTTTCTAAAGTTTCTTTGATTTTGAATAACTCGGCTGAATCAATTTTATATAAGTTGAAATTTGGAACATATACACAACTGACGATGAAAAATCGATTGCTAATCACGATTTTGTGATCTGACAAATTGTGCTGTCAATCATGACTTATATGCAAATTTTATTTTAAAACATTTATAACTCGGCCGAAGAAAATTTATATGACTTTAAATTCCGAATATAGATAGATAGAACGGAGAATCGATTGGTAGCGATGTCATTTTGATTTGACATTTGTGCAGTCGAGGTAAGTGGGATTTACGGTTAGCAAGCTTATACCGTGAAGCACAGCCAAAAACACAGGTGTTAAGTTTGCTGATATTTTAACGAACATATATACAACTGACAACGGAGAATCTATTGATAATCACGATTTTGTGATCTGACGAATTGTGTGGTCGATCATGACGTATATGCAAATTTAACAGATAATCTTAACGGCCGCCGGTTACAAGACAAGACTTGAAGTAGTTGTATCTGTTAAAAAAATACGAATTATTTAAAAAAAGTGCCAAATAGTTTTTTTTTTAAGTTCGCGATCGTGAAATATATGTTGTGAGCATAATTTTTTGAATTGCTATTTGCTCCGACTAAACCGAAACTAAAACTGGACTCTGTAATTGGTTCGCCAAATAAAAAAAATCGTTATCATAAAGTCTACAAGAAGGAATTATACCACCTCACCTGAAAAGCAAACACCATTTCCCTCAAAACCCTCAAAAACTTCAATTTCAGCATTATCCCGAGTAAGGGGAAAGGAAGGGCTGGAGTGAAGAGTTAAAGGGGTTACCCCTCACTACTGTTGGACATACACTACCTTCAGGATTTTAAAAACCCTCAAAATGTCATATAGTATCAGACCTGTGCACGGTTTGGAGTCTGGAAATGCCCCCCCCCGCTTTATTGGAGGATTTGCCCCCCAGTTTTATTGCCCCCTCGCCCAAAAATGAAAAAATATCTAAAAATTATGACGCCATTTTTGACCTATTATGACGCCATCATCGCCAATTTTTTGCAGTTTTTGGTCGATTTTAATGCTTTTTAAGCCATTTTAAATCTATTTTTACTTAAATTTCGCCTGTTTGTCCCTTTTCTTTTTTTTCTTCCTTTTTTCTCTTTTTTTCTTTCTCCCCTGCTGTCCCCCCGTTTTATTGCCCCCCGTTTCAAAAAAGTTGCCCCCCGTGCTACCTCCCTCGTTTAAGAATTGCCCCCCCAATAAAACCCCGGGGAAGTGGGCAGTGCACAGGTCTGTAGTATTCGTGATCACGTCATATATGTTTCGGTTCTGTGGGAATGGTTGTGGGAGGAGCTGTTTTAGCCAATTAGCGCTTGGGAAAAATTGATCTCCAATAAGTGCGAGACTCCATAATTTTCCCTAAGCGCTAAAAGTGATTGGCTAAAAGTGATTTTATAATGTCCTAACTGTGTGAAGATATTTAACAACTTCCGTTTAAATGCATTTAAACGGAAGTTGTGGGAGGGTTTAAATATCGTGACTTTCCCTTCCTAATTTTCCCAAACCAGAAAGAGGTGGCATTCCCCCTTCCCCCTGGCCCGGATATAAACCATATGCATGATTAAAAACATGAGTATAGCTTAATCACGACGTGCCTATATAAATCATTTAACCATGAACTGGTTGATACTAAAAAATGGCATGTAAGCTTAGATTAGCTTTAAATTTCGAATCCTTCAGGTCTGGAAATAGCATTCAAAACTGTTAAAATTATCCTAAATTTTTGGTTGGAAATTCGCGCCAAAACTACTGAAAAAACGTTCTATTAAAGAACTGAGCATCATACAACCAATCAGCTGAGCTTGACAAATGTTCCTGCAAATTAAACGAGACCTTATGCAAATTATGAGAGATTAATGAACATCATCCAACCAATCAGCTAAATAAACTGTTAAATTATTTTAAATTTTTGGTTGGAAATTCGCGCTAAAACTACTGAACGAACGTATTATTAAAGAACTGAACATCATCCAACCAATCCGCTGCGCTTAATAAATGTTCATGCAAATTAAAAGAGACCTTATGCAAATAATGAGAGATTACCGTATTATGTTAGATTTATGGATTTAGTGGGTTTTTTTTAAAAAAAATCAATAAAACGCTTACCGACACCGAAAGTGATCCAAACTTATCGCTGAAACTGTTCTCATCTGTGGGGTAACCGAAAACTCGAATGCTGACTATGCCAACCTGAAACTTCTTTTCAATATTCGTTTTTTATAAATAAATATACATATATGTTCTAAAGATAAATTCTATCAGAGTGAAAACAGATGAGTGATAAAGTAACCGCTCATTCTTTAAGAAAATATCACGTGCAGAGAAACACACAACACAATCAAATAATTGGTTACATAACCGCTAAAAACTGTTTTTTAAAATTTTTATCGCTCGCGGGTTAATTGTTTTTTCTTCTTGGCGGAGAGCGGTTACGCCCTTAATTTCAGCCTGGAAGACTTTTGCTTTATTTTTTAATCCACAATGTACTAACCAATCTTTTTGAAAAAACTTACCACATCAAAAATCAATACATTAGAAAATTATTAAAAAAGTTTATTAAAAAGTTGCAGCAATTGAAGGTATAAAGCCTGTCACTGAGGCATTGTTTCTGGCAATTACATGTTCAAATCTTGAATTTTCCATTGTTTTCAATTAAAAAATTGAGATTAGTATTGCAAAAAACTAATTGCTTCGCATCTTTTCTTTCAAAAACTCAATTTATTCAACCTCACATTTCTGGACGTCACACATTCAACAAAAATTTTAACGGGAAGAAGAACAAGAATCGAATCTATACCTGGTCGTAAGGATTTCTTTCCGAGAGATGCTTCTTATCCGTGAGCCGCATCTTTTCTTTCAAAAACTTGATTTATTCAACCTCAATTTTCTGGACGTCACACATTCAAAAAAAAATTTTAACGGGAAGAAGAACAAGAATCTATATCTGGTCATAAGGATTCCTTCCCGAGGGATGATTCTCCGTGAGCCGCATCTTTACTTTCAAAAACTCGATTTATTCAACCTCAAATTTTTGGCCGTCACTCATTCAAAAAAAAAATTTAACGGGAAGAAGAACACGAATCTATACCTGGTCGTAAGGATTCCTTCCAGAGGGATGATTCTCCGTGAGCCGCATCTTTTCTTTCAAAAACTTAATTTATTCAACCTCAATTTTCTGGACGTCACACATTCAAAAAAAAATTTTAACGGGAAGAAGAACAAGAATCTATATCTGGTCATAAGGATTCCTTTCCGAGAGATGCTTCTCCGTGAGCCGCATCTTTTCTTTCAAAAACTTGATTTATTCAACCTCAATTTTCTGGACGTCACACATTCAAAAAAAATTTTAACGGGAAGAAGAACAAGAATCTATACCTAGTCGTAAGGATTCCTTCCCCCCGAGGGATAATTCTCCGTGAGCCGCATCTTTTCTTTCAAAAACTTGATTTATTCAACTTCAAATTTCTGGACGTCACACATTCAACAAAAATTTTAACGGAAAGAAGAACAAGAATCGAATCTATACCTGGTCGTAAGGATTCCTTTCCGAGAGATGCTTTTCCGTGAGCCGCATCTATTCTTTCAAAAACTTAATTTATTCAACCTCAATTTTCTGGACGTCACACATTCAAAAAAAAATTTTAACGGGAAGAAGAACAAGAATCTATATCTGGTCATAAGGATCCCTTTCCGAGAGATACTTCTCCGTGAGCCGCATCTTTTCTTTCAAAAACTTGATTTATTCAACCTCAATTTTCTGGACGTCACACATTCAAAAAAAAATTTTAACGGGAAGAAGAACAAGAATCTATACCTAGTCGTAAGGATTCCTTCCCGAGGGATAATTCTCCGTGAGCCGCATCTTTTCTTTCAAAAACTTGATTTATTCAACTTCAAATTTCTGGACGTCACACATTCAAAAAAAAAATTTTAACGGGAAAAAGAACAAGAATCTATATCTGGTCGTAAGGATTCCTTCCCGAGGGATGCTTTTCCGTGAGCCGCATCTTTTCTTTCAAAAACTTAATTTATTCAACCTCAATTTTCTGGACGTCACACATTCAAAAAGAATTTTAACGGGAAGAAGAACAAGAATCTATATCTGGTCATAAGGATTCCTTTCCGAGAGATGCTTTTCCGTGAGCCGCATCTTTTCTTTCAAAAACTTGATTTATTCAACCTCAATTTTCTGGACGTCACACATTCAAAAAAAAATTTTAACGGGAAGAAGAACAAGAATCTATACCTAGTCGTAAGGATTCCTTCCCGAGGGATAATTCTCCGTGAGCCGCATCTTTTCTTTCAAAAACTTGATTTATTCAACTTCAATTTTCTGGATGTCACACATTCAAAAAAAAAAATTTTAACGGGAAAAAGAACAAGAATCGAATCTATACCTGGTCGTAAGGATTCCTTTCCGAGAGATGCTTCTCCGTGAGCCGCATCTTTTCTTTCAAAAACTTGATTTATTCAACCTCAATTTTCTGGACGTCACACATTCAACAAAAATTTTAACGGGAAAAAGAACAAGAATCGAATCTATACCTGGTCGTAAGGATTCCT
Organism: Microlaimidae sp. YZB2_3; assembly: GCA_030248175.1. Classification (NCBI taxonomy): domain Eukaryota; kingdom Metazoa; phylum Nematoda; class Chromadorea; order Desmodorida; family Microlaimidae; species Microlaimidae sp. YZB2_3. The sequence continues at coordinate 11,189 of JASAMX010018000.1, read as the reverse complement.
TTCCGAGAGATGCTTTTCCGTGAGCCGCATCTTTTCTTTCAAAAACTTAATTTATTCAACCTCAATTTTCTGGACGTCACACATTCAACAAAAATTTAAACGAGAAAAAAGAACAAGAATCGAATCTATACCTGGTCGTAAGGATTCCTTTCCGAGAGATGCTTTTCCGTGAGCCGCATCTTTTCTTTCAAAAACTTAATTTATTCAACCTCAATTTTCTGGACGTCACACATTCAACAAAAATTTTAACGGGAAAAAGAACAAGAATCAAATCTATACCTGGTCGTAAGGATTCCTTTCCGAGAGATGCTTCTCCGTGAGCCGCATCTTTTCTTTTCAAAAACTTAATTTATTCAACCTCAATTTTCTGGACGTCACACATTCAAAAAAAATTTTAACGGGAAAAAGAACAAGAATCGAATCTATACCTGGTCGTAAGGATTCCTTTTCCGAGAGATGCTTTTCCGTGAGCCGCATCTTTTCTTTCAAAAACTTAATTTATTCAACCTCAATTTTCTGGACGTCACACATTCAACAAAAATTTTAACGGGAAAAAGAACAAGAATCGAATCTATACCTGGTCGTAAGGATTCCTTTCCGAGAGAATGCTTTTCCGTGAGCCGCATCTTTTCTTTCAAAAACTTGATTTATTCAACCTCAATTTTCTGGACGTCACACATTCAAAAAAAAATTTTAACGGGAAAAAGAACAAGAATCGAATCTATACCTGGTCGTAAGGATTCCTTTCCGAGAGATGCTTTTCCGTGAGCCGCATCTTTTCTTTCAAAAACTTAATTTATTCAACCTCAATTTTCTGGACGTCACACATTCAACAAAAATTTTAACGGGAAAAAGAACAAGAATCGAATCTATACCTGGTCGTAAGGATTCCTTTCCCGAGAGATGCTTTTCCGTGAGCCGCAACTTTTCTATCAAAAACTTAAATTATTCAACCTCAATTTTCTGGACGTCACACATTCAAAAAAAATTTTAACGGGAAGAAGAACAAGAATCTATATCTGGTCATAAGGATTCCTTTCCGAGAGATGCTTCTCCGTGAGCCGCATCTTTTCTTTCAAAAACTTGATTTATTCAACCTCAATTTTCTGGACGTCACACATTCAACAAAAATTTTAACGGGAAAAAGAACAAGAATCGAATCTATACCTGGTCGTAAGGATTCCTTTCCGAGAGATGCTTTTCCGTGAGCCGCATCTTTTCTTTCAAAAACTTAAATTATTCAACCTCAATTTTCTGGACGTCACACATTCAAAAAAAATTTTAACGGGAAGAAGAACAAGAATCTATATCTGGTCATAAGGATTCCTTTCCGAGAGATGCTTCTCCGTGAGCCGCATCTTTTCTTTCAAAAACTTGATTTATTCAACCTCAATTTTCTGGACGTCACACATTCAACAAAAATTTTAACGGGAAAAAGAACAAGAATCGAATCTATACCTGGTCGTAAGGATTCCTTCCGAGAGATGCTTTTCCGTGAGCCGCATCTTTTCTTTTTCAAAAACTTAATTTATTCAACCTCAATTTTCTGGACGTCACACATTCAACAAAAATTTTAACGGGAAAAAGAACAAGAATCGAATCTATACCTGGTCGTAAGGATTCCTTTCCGAGAGATGCTTTTCCGTGAGCCGCATCTATTCTTTCAAAAACTTAATTTATTCAACCTCAATTTTCTGGACGTCACACATTCAAAAAAAAATTTTAACGGGAAGAAGAACAAGAATCTATACCTAGTCGTAAGGATTCCTTCCCGAGGGATAATTCTCCGTGAGCCGCATCTTTTCTTTCAAAAACTTGATTTATTCAACTTCAAATTTCTGGACGTCACACATTCAACAAAAATTTTAACGGGAAAAAGAACAAGAATCGAATCTATACCTGGTCGTAAGGATTTCCTTTCCGAGAGATGCTTTTCCGTGAGCCGCATCTATTCTTTCAAAAACTTAATTTATTCAACCTCAATTTTCTGGACGTCACACATTCAAAAAAAAAATTTAACGGAAAGAAGAACAAGAATCTATATCTGGTCATAAGGATTCCTTTCCGAGAGATGCTTCTCCGTGAGCCGCATCTTTTCTTTCAAAAACTTAATTTATTCAACCTCAATTTTCTGGACGTCACACATTCAAAAAAAATTTTAACGGGAAGAAGAACAAGAATCTATATCTGGTCATAAGGATTCCTTTCCGAGAGATGCTTTTCCGTGAGCCGCATCTTTTCTTTCAAAAACTTAATTTATTCAACCTCAATTTTCTGGACGTCACACATTCAAAAAAAATTTTAACGGGAAGAAGAACAAGAATCTATATCTGGTCATAAGGATTCCTTTACGAGAGATGCTTCTCCGTGAGCCGCATCTTTTCTTTCAAAAACTTGATTTATTCAACCTCAATTTTCTGGACGTCACACATTCAACAAAAATTTTAACGGGAAAAAGAACAAGAATCGAATCTATACCTGGTCGTAAGGATTCCTTTCCGAGAGATGCTTTTCCGTGAGCCGCATCTTTTCTTTCAAAAACTTAATTTATTCAACCTCAATTTTCTGGACGTCACACATTCAACAAAAATTTTAACGGGAAAAAGAACAAGAATCGAATCTATACCTGGTCGTAAGGATTCCTTTCCGAGAGATGCTTTTCCGTGAGCCGCATCTATTCTTTCAAAAACTTAATTTATTCAACCTCAATTTTCTGGACGTCACACATTCAAAAAAAAAATTTTAACGGGAAGAAGAACAAGAATCTATACCTAGTCGTAAGGATTCCTTCCCGAGGGATAATTCTCCGTGAGCCGCATCTTTTCTTTCAAAAACTTGATTTATTCAACTTCAAATTTCTGGACGTCACACATTCAACAAAAATTTTAACGGGAAAAAGAACAAGAATCTAATCTATACCTGGTCGTAAGGATTCCTTTCCGAGAGATGCTTTTCCGTGAGCCGCATCTATTCTTTCAAAAACTTAATTTATTCAACCTCAATTTTCTGGACGTCACACATTCAAAAAAAAATTTTAACGGGAAGAAGAACAAGAATCTATATCTGGTCATAAGGATTCCTTTCCGAGAGATGCTTCTCCGTGAGCCGCATCTTTTCTTTCAAAAACTTGATTTATTCAACCTCAATTTTCTGGACGTCACACATTCAACAAAAATTTTAACGGGAAAAAGAACAAGAATTGAATCTATACCTGGTCGTAAGGATTCCTTTCCGAGAGATGCTTCTCCGTGAGCCGCATCTTTTCTTTCAAAAACTTAATTTATTCAACCTCAATTTTCTGGACGTCACACATTCAAAAAAAAATTTTAACGGGAAGAAGAACAAGAATCTATATCTGGTCATAAGGATTCCTTTCCGAGAGATGCTTCTCCGTGAGCCGCATCTTTTCTTTCAAAAACTTGATTTATTCAACTTCAAATTTCTGGACGTCACACATTCAACAAAAATTTTAACGGGAAAAAGAACAAGAATCGAATCTATACCTGGTCGTAAGGATTCCTTTCCGAGAGATGCTTCTCCGTGAGCCGCATCTTTTCTTTCAAAAACTTAATTTATTCAACCTCAATTTTCTGGACGTCACACATTCAAAAAAAAATTTTAACGGGAAGAAGAACAAGAATCTATATCTGATCATAAGGATTCCTTTCCGAGAGATGCTTCTCAGTGAGCCGCATCTTTTCTTTCAAAAACTTAATTTATTCAACCTCAATTTTCTGGACGTCACACATTCAAAAAAAAATTTTAACGGGAAGAAGAACAAGAATCTATACCTAGTCGTAAGGATTCCTTCCCGAGGGATGATTTTCCGTGAGCCTCATCTTTACTTTCAAAAACTCGATTTATTCAACCTCAAATTTTTGGCCGTCACACATTCAAAAAAAATTTTAACGGGAAAAAGAACACGAATCTATACCTGGTCGTAAGGATTCCTTCCCGAGGGATGATTTTCCGTGAGCTTAAGTATTACCGTACCGCCAACAACATCCGTGAATATCGATTTCCAGCTTTCATCTGGGATTCTGCCCGATTTTAAAAATTCTCTTCTTCCAGCTATAATATTATAATAATAGTAATTATAATAATAATAATAAAATATTATTATTATAATTATAATTATTAAAATAATTATTATTAATTATATTATAATAATATTATTATAATAATATAATATTCCAGCTATAAAGTCTTATATTTTGTATCTCAAATGTGCAAAGTATGTGTAAAGTGTGAAAAGGTGTGCAAAATACGCAAAGTGCGTTCCCATGTGTTGACTCTCATTATTTATCGGCAGTGAAAGTGCGTTTAAAATCGTCTGTGAGTAGTTTGCGTTTGTTCAACCCCAGACCTGTGCACGGTCTGAAAATGCCCCCCCCCGTTTTATTGGAGGATTCGCCCCCCCCCCCCCCTCCGTTTTATTGCCCCCCCCCCCCCCGCCAAAAAATTAAAAATTACCCTAAAAATATGACTACATTTTTGAAATATGATGACGCCATCATCGCGAATTTTTTGCAGTTTTTAGCCTATTTCAATGTATTTTAAGCCATTTTAGACCTATTTTTACCTTATTTCCGCTTTTTTTGTCCTTTTTTTGCCTTTTTCTCTTCCTTTTTTTTCTTTTTTTCTCCTTTTTTTCTTTTTTTTTCTTTCCTCCCTGCTTGCCCCCTCCGATTTATGGCCCCCCCTTTCAAAAAAGTTGCCCCCCCCCCCCCCCATTTTGGAATTGCCCCCCCCCCATTATAACCCCGGGGGGGCAGTGCACAGGTCTGCAACCCACTAGAGTCCTCGATTCATTCATTGACGAAGACCGAAATTCCCAAATTAGAAAATATTATTCGTTGGTAATCTTAATTCTAAGTTCAGTTTTTTTTATTACTTCCAACTGTAGGTTATAAGTTTATTTTGAGTATTTGAAAACAAGAGGCGATGTGTTTAGTTGCATTTGAATTTAGTTCGGTTTTGATAGCCAAGCAATCGACCGAACTCACGAAAGAAATAATTTGCATAAGCATGATTGGCACCAACCGATTTGTCGTTCCGTAGGATGTTTATTTCAATAATAATAAGTTCGGCAGTTTTTGCGCGGTTTTCCAACGAAAAGATAAGGTGCTTCAACAGTTGCGATCGCACTTTTCACCCAAACCGTATGCAAATTATTCTTTAGGTGACTTTGGTCGATTGCAACATAGGCACTTTTAATTAGAAATTAATAATAACAAAATCAATCTTTTTAAGATTCGTCCAAAATATTTGTCCTTCCAGCTATAAACCAGTCTAATATATTTTGATCGCACGTGTGTTTGGTATGCGAAAAGTGTGAAAAGGGTTGCGAGGAATGCAAGGTGCGTTCCTTACTATTGACTCCTATTGTTTCTTGGCAGTGAAAATACGTTTACAGTCTAACTTTTTATACCAGCCTCCAAAATATTTTAATTTCCTTTTTAACTGTTTTTAATCGATTTAATTAATTTAATTTGCATAAACGTAGTTGGCACGCAGCTGATTGGTCGTTTCGTATGGTGTTTATTTTAGCAATAGTACGTTCGGCAGTTTTTGTGCGATTTTCCAACAAAAACATTTAGATGTTTTGACAGTTACTCACTTTTCAACCAAACTGTATGCAAATTATTTCTTATGTAACTTTGATCGATTACTATTTTTTAATGATTTTTACCACCCTCCTTTTTTGAACACTAAATTTGAAGGCAAATCAAACAACATAGTTATTTACATAAAATCTGCAAACATATATTAACTTAAAACAATGACACTTTTTTTAAATTGACAATTTAGCAGTTTATTTTAAAATAATATTCATTTTATTTTTAATTTTTTTTTCTTTAAACAATAAAAAAAGCAGTACACAAGAATAAATTGTGATTATTTCTGTAAGCATAAGCAGAATTTAAAATATAAACTCAAACGCCACCAAAAAGCAAAATTACTTAAACACTGAACGTTGTTGGATTAATACCAGCAGTTCATTTCAAATCCATTTCCAAATACTTGAAATGGATAAAATAAAATAAAATAAAAATTTATCAATTTATATCTGAAAACGTCATTAATCCTGCAGAAAGACATTAAAAAACATTCCGAAATTTAATACGAATTATGATCAAACCTTGGAGCACATGGTTTTTACTAAAAAAAAAATGTTTTTAGAGCAATAAAAAAATTTAACAATAAGTTGTCAAAATTTCCAGACTGCTTTTCAGCTTTATTTTTTAAACGTATGGGAGTTGTACTAATGGAACCGTTAACTAAATTATTTTAAAAATCATTCAATACCAGATCACTACCTCATGATTGGAAAACCGCGTTGATAATTCCATTGTTTAAAAAAGGTTTTAAAAATGATAAAAAAAAATATCAACCAGTTTCATTAACTTTTTTTTTTGTTTGTAAAATGATGGAACGGTTGGTTAGAGATGTGCTTTTAACCTTTTTTGCTAATATTTTGTCAAGGTGCCAACGCGGCTTTAAGGCTAAAAGCTCAACTATAACACAGCTTCTAGAAACTTTAAACGAGTGGACAAAAGCTATTAACAATAAAAAAGCTATTGACGCGGTTTATTTGATTTTGCAAAGGCTTTTGATACCGTATCACATGAAATGCTTTTACAGTCCTGGTCAGAAATAGAACCCCATGGAAACGGAGACGGAAACGCGCGTCTCCCAAACGTTTCCCAGAAAACTCGTGCGCAGACAACGTTTTTGGGAGACGGAATTGATAGAAATTCGTTTCCAATCTTCGCCCGCTTTGGAGACGGAGACAAAGACGGTAGTCTCCAGAGACGCGTTTCCCAGAAACGTGCCCTGGAGCACCTGGTTAATTTTGATCGCGAGAAAATGAACTTTTCGCGAAGCACCTGCAAATATTCGCTTTTATTTTAACTGATGTTATTGCTCACTTAGCAAATGAAAAATCAAAATGCAACCATTACTTTTTAGATGACCATAAACTTTATTCGCATCCAAATCATAAAAAAACAAATGTTATAAGGTTCACGACGGTTTGGGGACTTTAGAGCCGAGGGACTTTAGAGCCGGGACTTTAGAGCCGGACCTGGGGACTTTAGAGCCGCAGCAGAGACTTTAGAGCCGAAATGAAAAATGCGTTTGCAAACAATATTAAAACAATATACAAGTAATATTAAAACATTTACATAACACATAAAAATTTCGGCAAAATTTCTGGCAAAAACACTAAATTCCACCGACTCTGACCCGACGCCGCCTCAAACTTCTGCAAATTATATATTGATGTGCAGGTCCAGGGGGAATTAACCAAAAAGAACAAATTAAACAAATTTAAAATGTTTTTTGAATCATTTTGCGCTGTTTCTACATGTAAATTTTTAAAAATCAATAATTTGAACTGAATTACACTATCAAAAACATTAAATTAAGCTTAAAAACCATTAAATAAGTAAATTTAAAATGGAAATTTAAATTAATTATGCTCAGAAATTGATAAAAACTTCATATTATTATTTTTAGTGCAAGAACATGGCATCGATTTTTGATTTGTTTAAATAAAGATTTTTTATATGAATTTAAGGTATGGCTAAAGGGTTAAGATCCACGTTTTCTAAAAATATTTATTATAAAAAATATAAAGATGTTTTATGTTCAAAAAATTTTGTATACAAAAATCAAGACAAAAAAACTTTTTCTTTTTCTAAGCCTAAGCGAAACCTAAAACTCATGATAAAAATCTAAAAAAAGCTTAAAAGCTATTGAAATCCTAATAAATTTAGTGCCTAAAGAAAAAAATATTTTGGAAAATATTTTGCCGAAAAATATTCTTTGCTGACACCAAAAGGTTTTTTCAAAAAATACTATTGAAAAGGTAGTTAAAACAGTTTATACAAAGTCAAAATCTCACTAATTTCCATAAAAAAAGTACTAAATTTGTAAAATATGTAACAGAACATAACAAAAAAATAATAAATTTAAGAGTTCGGCTCTAAAGCTCCCTTAATTTTAATTTTTTATGAATTTTCTGAACACAAAAGTTACGTTACGGCTCCAAAGTCCCTCCAATACGGCTCTAAAGTCCCACACTACGGCTCTAAAGACCCTCGGCTCTAAAGTCCCCTCACTCCGGCTCTAAAGTCCCGTTACCGTTCACGACACATGGATTTGAACTGCAGTTTAAACAATTAAATGTGTAAAATCTATAGAGTAACGATTTTTGGAAACTAATCACCACAACGACATTGTACTGAATTTAGTGTTAAATTATTGTTTTCATCAATTAATTATATATTACTATTTAAAGTTAGCATGTATTTTCTGTAAGCGCTACTTTCATTTATGGGATATTTTATTAGGTACTTGAAACTTGTTTGTCAAAAAATAAATTTGTTACAGTAATAAAATAGAAAATTAATATAAATATACACGAATAATTATAACCAAAAAATATTTAAAACAATAAAGTTTTTAAATTAAAACAATAAAATTCTTAACAAAATTATAAAACAGTTTGTCACCAAATAGTTTTTTAAAACAATTAAAGTTAATATAATTGGTTAATAATTTTGTATTTCAAATTTTTTTTAGCTTTAAAAACATTTTTGGTCACACACTATTTGTAGTAAAACCACGAAACATAGTGGTCTCGCCACGAAACAAAGTTGCTCGCTGATTATTGCTTTTTACTGTAAAATTTTGAAACTGGAAATTCTAAAAATAATAAAACATCTATTTAAAAAAAAATGTTTTTGTTTTGCGGCTTTTTGTTATAATGGAAGCATTTCAAAATGTGTTTTTTATCTGATTAACCCATGAATTTTACATATGAAAAACATTAGTCACGCAAAAAATACCTTAACGTTAACTTAATTTTGCTTAGGTTTTAAACACAATTCTTTCAAAACGTCCGAGTACTCATAAGTTCGGCCACTTTCGCAAAACGCCTGTATAATTCTGCTGATTGTATCAAAGGTTTTCACACATTGCCTCCAAACAAAATCGAAGTTGTTTGGAAATTTTCTTTCCACGGTTAGCTTAATCCAAGCTATTTTATGGGGATTAAGCTTTCCTTTCCCACATACTCCGGCATACTCCTTTCCCACATACATTTTTACCAAATAATTCCTCAGACGACTTAAAAATGGCTCTAAAAGGGCGGACGGCAAATTTAGAAGGCGTGTTTTGAGATTTGAGAAAAAACTGTTCTACTGTCTCATTTGACAAGCAGTAATCTTGAGAAATATTTGCAGATTCATCATAAAGTAAATTTTCTTGATCACTGGCCCTTTGATCTGAACCGTTTAGCGCTACTAGAGACATCCTTTCACCAACTACCGTAGGTTCTGTACGGTTTAGCTCCAGGATCTTCTTCTTTTGTTTGATAAGTAGGCAAATATTATAATTCAAAATTGATATGTTTTTGGATAATTCATAAAAATCTATAGCTTCAGTAGAATATCGAACAGAGGTAAGCTCCGGAGCATTATTTAAAGATTCTGATGCGGGAAAAGGGCCGGTTATTGTTGAAGACGACTTTGTTGAAATGGTATTCAAAAAATCATCGGCATAAAATATCACTGACAGCAACATCTTATATACCTAACTTAGATTTACTAATTTGCTCAAAATCAGGTTATAGGTTAGGGTTATGCAAAAGGTGCGGTACAGCGTCAAAATTTTTGTGTTTGGTTTTTTTGACGGCATTTTGTGAAAATGCCGTCAAAAACCTGTGCCCCAAAACCTTGTAACTTTTTTGTCAAACTATTTTTAACGGTTTAATCAAGAGATAATAACTTTCACAAAAAAACACTATAACTTGTACGGCATTCCGTTAGTAATGTTCTTACCCTCCAATATCATGCTCCGGAGCTCCGGCCATTTAAAACGGAGGGAGTTCCGGAGCTTCGCCCTTAAATGAGCGGTTTTAAGCTTATTTAAGCTTAAAATACAATTAAAATTACTTTATTTGCATTTTTAAAGCTTTTTCTAGTGTTTTGAATAAGTTTTGAAAAAAAACATAATTTGCAAAAAAATTTTAACCAAATAATATATAGAATCACTCTTTAATTATTCATGAACTCAGTACAAAAATGAGGCGGAGCTCCGGAGCCCCGAAGCTCAAGGGGTTGTTCTGGAGCTCTTAAAAGCGTAGCTCCGCTCCGGAGCATCACTTCATTCCGTATTTAGGCAATTTCACCATTGTTAAGTAAATTTTCGTTACAAAAAAACAACAAAAATATACTTTTAGCTTCATTTCAAAGCTTTTAGTGAAAATTTTAGCCCGCCATTATTGTCAAGAATTTAAGATTTTTCCATTTTTCGTGAAACAAATAGAATTAGAAAATTTTACTTTCAGTAGTACATTCAGTACGACTCACAATATAGAACAAAATTGTCGTTTTTGCTTACATTAAAGTTTTTGTTAAACCTTGTAATTATAACCTCGAATTGTAATTATATTTGTAAACTGTAAATGTAACCTCGAATTTTTCTGTAAAAACTATTAAATTGCACAGTGTTTTACTTCCTATTTTTTCATTATTAATTTGAATCAAACATTAATTTATTTTTGAAATTTATTATTCTACTAACTGGAAAAATTATATTTGCAAGCTTTGAAGTTCCTACTTTTTAGTTAAAACAATACTATTAAATCGTCTTTGGTATTATATAGTATATTTTCAATTTTAAGCAAAAATTAAAAAAAAAATATATATATATATTTTTTGCAATATTCTTTTCTGTCAAAACCTGAAAAATTAAAATTTTTGTGTTCTGATCAATTTTAGTGATTTTCAAAAAATAAGTTAAAAAATAAATTATACCGTAAAATGAATACAATTTATATAATATCCTATTGTCATCATTTGTAATTCACGTTTGGCGGGGATTTCATAGTTTGGAGCTACGAATATTGCTATTTTTGAGGGCAGAATTCGTATGGACAGTGTGTTATTCGTGTAAATTATTTGAGAATAATGATCATATCTCTTTGATGTTTATCAGTATAATACAGTATCAGTACACTGAGCAAAATCACTTTATTTTGTTTGTCAATTTGCTTTAATTCATATTGTTTTATGTTCCTTTTGTTTCACAAACATTAGAGTTTTTTGTTTCTAAACTATTCATAAAGTTAAAATACAGTAGTTATTATTTAAAACATAAATTTCAAAAGGCCTTCGATT
>JASAMX010017997.1:0-48753 GCA_030248175.1 Microlaimidae sp. YZB2_3 | reverse complement strand
TGTACGTACTTCGTTCAGTTACGTATTGTTGAGCTGGTTAAGTGTTCGCTTGTGAGTCAATATCAGTTCTGCGTGCGTGTGCCCAAAAGTTTTAAGTTTATAACTATATACTTTATTTTTAAAATATGTTGTCTTCTTGATATATGGTTTAAAGTGTTCCGGGTTACGAATGTACCAAATTTATTAAACTAACATGGATATCTTTTGGAGAAATGAAAATAATATTCTTAAGTTTGAAAAAGGACACAGAAAAGACAAAAACATGCAAATGTTATTATTTTAATTTCAGAAGATCAGTATCATTTCGAGATTTCGTGTCAAATATGATTGCATTATTTCTTAAGATATTGTGGCCTTTATAAAATTTTAGAATATTCAATGTTGTTGTCTCCATATCAGCTAGAGTGGCCTCTAGTCTCAGACGTGTATAGTCAGTGTTTTATTCGCTTATATAACGTAGGGTTGAAAGTTTAAAATGTTTTGTAAATTTTTTTTCGCACTAAAATTTAGAATTAAAAAGAGTTTGTGTAACTTAAATGTTTTCCCAAAAGCCTGTGGGACAGTAGATCTAGAATTGAATTTTTGGGTTTTAAAATTTTTTAAGTTAGTTTCCTACTCGAAGTACTTGTGTTTAAACGTTGGTGTTATAAAAATTAATCACTGTATTTTTTAACATTATTAGATAAAGACAATTTTAAGCAAAATTACATCTAGCATGCTGTGATATTAAACTAAAACTATTTATTTAGTTCAACAAAAACAAATTATCAATCCTGATTTTTTTTTAGTATGAAAAGAGAAATACGGAGCCCTAGGCTTTTGGGATTTTTCATAACGTCGTTATTACGACATAACGTCGTCACTACGGCAAAATGAGCCACTGTTATTATAAAAAACACGTAACTGTGACTTATTATGTAGTTAGTAATGTACTATTAGAAATCTAAAATCCGTCACAGGAACACATATTTATACGAACTGTGGCTCATTTTGCCGTAGTTACGACGATAAGGACTCACAATCAGTACAAAATTAACATAACTCTGACTTATAACGTTCACAGTATCCGTGAGTTACACAATAAAAAAGTCACAGTTACGAGTATTTTTATATCGATTGTGACTCATTCTGTCATGGTAAAAACGATAATAAGCCGACATTTCTGTATATACATATTCATACTTTGTTATCAAACCTGCACATCACTTCGTCATTCCTTGGCATTGTCCCAAAATCACGCGGTCAGTGCGTAATTTAGTCCAGTTGGTTTGTGTCCATGTCCACTACCATATAGTGAAGCTGTAGTTTATATTTTGTTAGTGTGATTATACCTGTGTTGAATTAATTTATTAGCCGGAAATTCACCATTTTTCCCGCACGTCTTGCGCATTGTATTTGTTTTGGGAAATGAAAATTTAATTTACTATTGGTAAGTAGCAGCTTTAATGGTGTAGAATATTTTTGGCACAATGTATTCTTTTTTGTTTTGTTGGTGTTTTTGTCGCTGTTGTTTTATTTTGAATCTCTTTGAAATGTATAATGTTTTCCGAAAATATCATGCTAAGCTTTATATACAGCCTTTTGTGGGTGCTGTTAAGGGTTTTAATTTTGTTTTGTCAGGCCTGCGTTTAAACAAATGCAAAAATTTCCAGTCTCTAACATTGTTTTTTTTTAAAATCTTTTTTTCGTGAGCAGCTAATTATACATAGCGTTCTATTTTGCCATGACTGTTGATTTCAAAACAAATTTATAATAACTTATTATGTTTCATAAAGAAATTTGTGGATAATTTTTTATATTTAAAAAGTTTATAAACGTTTAGTTTGTTAAAAATCAATTCAGAATTAAAAAAAAACACTGAAAACAAAAAAGAATACATTGTGCCAAAAATATTCTACACCATTAAAGCTGCTACTTACCAATAGTAACTTAAATTTTCATTTCCCAAAACAAATACAATGCGCAAGACGTGCGGGAAAAAATGGTGAATTTCCGGCTAATAAATTAATTCAACACAGGTATAATCACACTAACAAAATATAAACTACAGCTTCACTATATGGTAGTGGACATGGACACAAACCAACTGGACTAAATTACGCACTGACCGCGTGATTTTGGGACAATGCCAAGGAATGACGAAGTGATGTGCAGGTTTGATAACAAAGTATGAATATGTATATACAGAAATGTCGGCTTATTATAGTTTTTACCACAGTATGACAGAATGAGTCACTATCGATATAAAAAATACTCGTAACTGTTACTTTTTTTATTGTGTAACTCACGGATACTGTGAACGTTATAAGTCAGAGTTACGTTAATTTTATACTGATTGTGAGTCTTTATCGTCGTAACTACGGCAAAATGAGCCACAGTTCGTATAAATATGTGTTCCTGTGACGGATTTTAGATTTCTAATAGTACATTACTAACTACATAATAAGTCACAGTTACGTGTTTTTTATAATAACAGTGGCTCATTTTGCCGTAGTGACGACGTTATGTCGTAATAACGAAATTATGAAAAATCCCAAAAGCCTAGGACTTCGTATTTCTCTTTTCATACTAAAAAAAAAATCAGGATTGATAATTTGTTTTTGTTGAACTAAATAAATAGTTTTAGTTTAATATCACAGCATGCTAGATGTAATTTTGCTTAAAATTGTCTTTATCTAATAATGTTAAAAAATACAGTGATTAATTTTTATAACACCAACGTTTAAACACAAGTACTTTACGTAGGAAACTAACTAAAAAATTTTAAAACCCAAAAATTCAATTCTAGATCTACTGTCCGACAGGCTTTTGGGAAAACATTTAACACAAACACTCTTTAATTCTAAATTTTAGTGCGAAAAAAAGTTTACAAAACATTTTAAACTTTCAACCCTACGTTATATAAGCGAATAAAACACTGACTATACACGTCTGAGACTAGAGGCCACTCTAGCTGATATGGAGACAACAACATTGAATATTCTAAAATTTTATAAAGGCCACAATATCTTAAGAAATAATGCAATCATATTTGACACGAAATCTCGAAATGATACTGATCTTCTGAAATTAAAATAATAACATTTGCATGTTTTTGTCTTTTCTGTGTCCTTTTTCAAACTTAAGAATATTATTTTCATTTCTCCAAAAGATATCCATGTTAGTTTAATAAATTTGGTACATTCGTAACCCGGAACACTTTAAACCATATATCAAGAAGACAACATATTTTAAAAAATAAAGTATATAGTTATAAACTTAAAACTTTTGGGCACACGCACGCAGAACTGATATTGACTCACAAGCGAACAATTAGCCCGTTGAAAATACCAATAAATCCTCTTTGGTGAATAAAAACAAGGCTGTACAAGTACAAGCATACACATTACACGGTAAAGAAACAAAAAATTTCCCATAAATTTAGCACTTCTTCAAACAATAAAGTTTGGTGGTAAGTTGGGATATGAATCGATTAATATTTTTGTTTTAACAAGACTTCAATTATTTAATTGATTTAAAACCTTTCAGTTTTTTTTTCGTAAATCAAAATGATAAATCTTAAAAACAAAATATTCATATTAAAATTGTTTTGTTTTTTTTTGTTAAATTTTTAACGGACTGAATTTTAAGTTGAGTTAAAATATGGACTTTATCCTAATCTTTACGCAAAAAAATATTTCAAATAATATGTTACTACACTATTTTTACAAACCCTACGAAATGAACTGGGATTTAAAGTTTAATAAATCTAAAAGTATAGCACCCTCCTGGGTGCAGTCTAAACAGCTGCGATGCTGGTTTGGTTGGAGTTAAAGTTTTCCATGAGATTAGTGGTCCTTGGCTCCGAGGCCGAGATGGACTCGTTGTGAGTTGGACTGTCCACTCCGCTGCATTCTCCGTCGCTGTCCATCGGTTCGTGTTTAATCGTCCCGTCGCTGAGAATGCTGGAGGTGGAATGTCCGTTGGCTGAAATGTCCACGGATCTATTTTGCAGCGGGAGAGCCAAGCTCTCTATTCTTCTGACCGCGGAGGAGTCCACCACTGACTGCTGGCTGGTCTGACTGGAAGAGCAACTATTGGCTAGCGATGACGTCACCGACCCGACGAGACTCGTTGGCGGCTGCTGGAAGGGTAGCATGGGGCGCAAGAGAAGGTGCTTTTGCACGTCCGGATGCACTGGCGCCAGGCCCGGCGCCGCCGCAGCCAGGTGCTGCTGCATCTGGGCGGCCATTAGCCAATTAGCATACTGCTGAGCCTGGTTAAGGGCCAGAGCCTGGGCTTGCTGCTGCTGAGACGCCAACGCCCCAGCGCGGCCCGCGATCAACGATTCCAAGAGAGCCAGCTAAACACGAAACGTAAAATAGTTTTTTTTTTCGATTTTATTATACACACATTTTAAACTAACAAATAAGTTTTTAATTTAAAACCTTTTGTTTTTTATTTGTATGCTAATTAACAAAAAATTTTGATGTATTTTTAGAATTACATAGAATTTCAGTCCCCTTATGGCAATAAAAAGTAAAATTACAATATTTATTAAGTACATAAAGATAAGACGTTTGATACCAATGGAATCCAATCCATCACCAGTTATATGTAGAACTGATGGTGGATCCCAGTGGTATCCGAAACGTCTTATTTTCATTTACTAAATAAACGTTTTAACTTTACTTTTTATCGAAATTATTAAGTTTTAGTTTCTCCGTGGCAAATCTATTACAGTCTGCTATCGCAAAATTATTAAAATTGGAAAATTATCGCTTATAAATAAAAATTGCGACTTTGTTTATTTGGCTTGGTACTACATTTTAAAGAAAATTAATTTTTACAAAATATATGTTTTTCTGTCGACTAACTACCATTTAATTATTTATAATAATAATAAAATATTAGTGAAAATAATAATAATAATAATAATAATAATAATAATAATAATAATAATAATAATAATAATAATAATAATAATAATAATAATAATAATAATAATAATAATAATAATAATAATAATAATAATAATAATAATAATAATAATAATAATAATAATAATAATAATAATAATAATAATAATAATAATAATAATAATAATAATAATAATAATAATAATAATAATAATAATAATAATAATAATAATAAAAAAAAAATAATAATAAAATGAAAAAAAATAAATAAATAAATATACAAAAATACAAAATAACAAACTGTTCTTGATTATAAATATAATTACTTCTTGTTTGGCCTGCTCCGACTTGAGAGGATCCAGATTAACTTTTTGAAATTGGTTGTGGATCTGATTTGCCGTTTGATTTTGACCGCCCAGCAGCGAAGAATCTTCTTTTATCATATGGCTGTCTTGAGTTAACTTGATAGGACTATCGTTTTGCACGTCGGAATGATTGTTGTTGAGCATTTGTAGCCGCCTAAAAATATTATTCGCATTATAAAAAATTATTAAAAAAACAAACAAAAAAAATGTAAAAAGATAATAACAATTTCAAATTGTGAAATAAAAGCTAGTTATTCGAAGTTACTTGGAAATTTCTAATTTTAATAATATAATAATTTTAATATAATTTTAATGAATTACTTTTCAGTCTCCTGTTGTTTGTGCAGAGTCATCAAAGCCGCTTTGGTTCTCCTGCTGGCTACTGGGCATCCAGATGCACTAAAACATTTAAAACAATACAAAATAAACACTTTTAAAAAAACAATTTACATATATAAAACGATTTTAGCAATGAATAATTGTTCTTTTGAATTGTAAAAAATGATTCAAAAGATGTTTAAAACGTATTAGACTGAATCCAATAGTTTTATTGTACATGGAAAAAATTATTCTTTTACTTTTAGCCTGTCTAAAAAGACATGTTTTGGCGAGAATTTTTAAATGATTATGTCTTGTTTTATAAATTAAAAATATCTGTATATCCAACACTCTTTTGTACATGCAAAAGATTGAAAAATATATTTTTGTATTTCCAGCCTTGCTAAAAGGACATTGATTGGCGAGAATTTTAAAATGATTATGTCTTACTAATCTAAAACACTCTTTTGTACATGCAAAAGATTGAAAAATATATTTTTGTATTTCCAGCCTTGCTAAAAAGGACGTTGATTGGCGAGAATTTTAAAATGATTATGTCTTACTAATCTAAAACATATTATCAGCGTGTAACTAGAACCCCTAACGTACCTTCTGTGCGACAAGTATTTCCCTGTGATGTGTCCGGAACCGTCGCAGCCTGGCACCGGGCACTTGAGCAGCTCGGATTCGTCCTTGGGGCGCTTGGGTCTGGTGGCGCGAGGGCATCCGGACAGACTACGGTGCGACGAGTAGTTGCCGGTGATGTGACCAGAGCCGTCGCACCCGGGAGTCGGGCACCTGTAACCGAAGTTCAGTTATAATTCTATTCTATATAAGGCCAAATAAGTCTAAGGTTTCAAAAGATATAATGCACAATAATTTTTACTGTTTTTAGATTTTTGACTGAAAAAAAAGAGGGATACAGCACACTTGAACCTGTAGTCTACAGCATCAGCAATTTATTGGTTGATTTGCTGCGTTACACCATCACCCGTCCGCTTTACATTAGAACTCATATTTATAACCCGTCATATTTTTGAAACATTATCACAACGGCAGTTGTTGAAATATAATATTTTCCTTCTCAATGTCATTGGTAATATAAATCTGTAATAAAAATACTTAATACTATAAACTAAATATATTTATATCTGAAACACTACAAAAAGAACAAAAATATTTAATTCTAGTAACTAGATATCTTTAAAACACTACAAAACAGCAAAAAAACTTGCTTTATTTCCGGTTGGTTGAGCGCCATGTCTTCTGGAGAAAGGAACTGCAGTCGCTTGGGTTCCTGGGTCCCGTTATGGGCGTGGTGGCCGTTGTGCAGCAAGGGGCGTGGCTGCTGTTGCTGATTGGACGAATTGACGAGGGAGCTAGGCGTAGCTGCCGAAACGTCGCTGGAGCTGTCCGGGGACATACTGCCGCCGCACTGTTGGGCGGCCACCCTGTTGAGCACGGCGTTCAAAACTGACTCTCTGAAAATAAAAATATTATCATTGTAACAATTGATCTATTTCTAAAAAAAAACTTCAATGTAGCGATGATAATAAAACTAGGAGATTTTAAATTTTTATTGACAAATTTAAACGTTTTCGCCTAAACATTTGGACCATCTTCAGCAACAGTATCTAAAACAGACAAAAAAGTAGAACATGATAAACCGAATTAAAAGGTCAGTATAATATTTATCGAAAAAAAACACGCAAATAGGTTTTATGATGCTCTACAATTTTGTCTTTTTATATACTATCGCTGAAAATGGCCCTAAGTTTGGGCCGAAACAATAAATTTTATCAAAAAAATGTTTGAAATATTATCATTATTAATTAAATTTCAGTAAATATATCCTTATATTAAAAAATCAACACGCCATTATCATTCCTGGGGCTTGTTTTATAAATACGTTTGTAAATTCTCATTTTACAAGTTCTATTTAGGATATACGGGACGGTGTATCGACATATGAAAACGGACCAATTAGCGCAGAGCAATACCCTCGCTGAGAGGAGATTACATTACTAGTCGATAAACCTTGCTTGTGTATTTTACAAAAAGTAGGCGGAGATTTGTAAAATTAAAAATTACAAACGTCGCAAGTCCCTGAAAACAAATAAAACAAGTCCCTGAAAACAAATAAAACAAGTCCCTGAAAACTCTTCCACCACCTTACCTGACTTCCGTTTTGGTTTTCGTCGGGTTGGCGATCGGAGACGTGTGAGCGCTGCGGTGGGCGCTCCCGGCGAAAGGGGGCGGAGTTTCCTGACTAGAGCTGATCGGTTGAGAGCCGGGTCGGGCCGGGGAAGCTTCGGAGCTGGTGGCGGAATCCAGACCTCCGCCGCCGCTTTTTTTCAGCGACAAATCCAATACTCCCACTTCCTGCGGTCGGTCTTCGGAGGGTTCCAAGTCCGTTTTCGGGCTCAATTCTCGATTGGGGCTCAGTTTTTCCTCGGAAGAAACCTGAAATCGGATAAAAATAAGTATAAAAATATCGTAGTGTAAATTTTTAAGTACAGTTTCATATCTATAAAAAATTTAAGTGTGGTCGAATTTTAAAATTATAACAGTAAAATATAAAAAAAATTATGTGGTACGTTTAAAATTTCAAGCTTAGCTTCACTTAAGCTCTACGATTGAAGCATTTTGAACAATACAGTATGATTGAACCTAAAAGTAGTCAAACTTATTTTAACGTTTGGTTTTGTCTTCATGTTTTACACCTATTTTTAAACCATTGGAGTAATCACAAACAATCACATTTAAAAAAAAGTTTAAAATTTCAGAACTGACACAATTTCACTTTTTTCTCTTATTTTTGTGACTTATTAGCTCAAAGCTTTTAAAAGTAATAAAAGTTGCAATAATTTGTATTTTACATGAGTTTCTTGGCGCCCTATGTATATTCTGCAGAGAACGAAAGTATTTAGTAGGGAAAATCCTCATTTGAAATATTTTATACAGTATTCACCTTAAAAATTGTTCGTTGTGAAACCTTTTTACGACGACGGACGTTTGCTGTAAAAGGTATAAAGAGTGCCAATAAAGTATAGTATATTTATGTATAATTGAGTTTATTTCATTCTCAAAAAAATGCTCAAAGAATAGAGCAAGAAAAAGTGGCGATTTCTCCCACCAGCGTATGTTTAGACTGAGAAGATGTGGAATAAAGCCGAACTCACTTTGCTAGGCGTGGAGCTGTCTGGCCGCTGCTGCTGCAGGTTGAACGGAAGACCCAGGGGAAATGGGAAGGCGCCCAGCCCCGGGATCCTGAACTGTCCCAGGTTAAACTGGTCTTGTCCGGGTTGGCGCTTTAAAAACTGGGGAAGTCGGAAGTGATCGGTCAGGGCTGCGGCACCGTTGGTCAAAGCCCCGCCGGACGCGGGTACCATGGTGGGCAGGCCGCCGGGCAGGAAGTTGAGCCGCTGGGCGGCGCTGGCGAAGGAGGGAAGAGTTGCGGAAGTGGGCGCGGGGCCCCCGGACGCGGTGCCGCCCGACAGCGAGTCGCGCTCCGCCGACGATAAGCTACTGGGAGAGTTAGCGCTGCCTAAAAATAAACGCTTATCTTAAAATTAAAAATAAACCTATTGTAACCGTTGTCTTTTGCAGAACAGCGAATGTGGTGCAGGAAAAAGGAAAAACGATGTTTTTGAATAAAAATTTGCATATAAAACTTTTTTGCGCGGCGTTTTTGAATAAAAATTTGCATATTAAACTTGCGTGGCGTTTTTGAATAAAAATTTGCATATTAAATCCTATCGCACTTAAGACTACGAATATAATATTTACACCAGTATTCCTTTAAAAAACTTAACTCAAAAATGGTAATGTGGTTTAAATCGTATATAAAAAGTGTAAAATTTCAAATTTAAAAACTCCATTCCATTTACCTGTGGAAGAAATTTTTGCGGATAGAGATGGGGAATTCGGATTTCGTCGTGATCGCTTCTGAGCTGCCGCAATTGGGCATCCGGATAAGCTAAAAATTATTTTACTTTATACTAAAAATATTACAATAAACGAATGAAGTAAGTAATTAATGAATTACTAAAGTTAATTAAGTTGTACTAAAATGCTATTTTACAATTTAAAGTATACTAAAATGTGTACAATTTATATTTTAAATTTCTTATAATAAATATGTTACAAAAATAAATCACAAATAAAAAAACAAGCGCAAACCTTCGGTGAGAAGTTCTGTTGCTGTTCACGTGACCTTTTCCCTCACAAGTGGGTGTGGGGCATTTCAAAACGGTTTCTTGTTGAAGGGCCAATACTAAAATCAATTAAAAACATTCTAATAACTTAAAAACAAGTAAATAATAAAATATTTACGAAGTCTTTCAGAGTTGCCTTGATGGTAATATTTAAAATTAAAGTTTGTTTGAGACATGGTGAAAAGGCAAAAATAGAATAAACATTTTATTTTTAACGTTTCAATCCGTTAAAACATATCTTCATCAGGGTTTTAATCACCATTCTATTTTTGCCTTTTCACCATGTCTCAAACAAACTTTAATTTTAATAATAAAAAATTAAAAGATTTAAATTACAGTTTAAAATTTTAAGTTTTAAAAAAAAATTATCCATAAGAAATTGTCAAATTAGTATAACAATTGAAATTAAATTTACCAGAACAATGTTACTCGCCACTAACTGCGCAACAAATTACCACATATAACAATATTAAGGCACATTAATATTATTAAAATGTAGTGTGTCTCAGTCGGGACTCGAACCAGGGACCTTTAGTGTGCAAAAACGGGCGTTCCGTCACTGCGCCACAATATAGAATATAAAAAACTTACGTTCCGCCGTTGCCTTGTCTTTGCGCGGGCACCCAGATAGACTTTTGTGATGAGTGTACAGGCCAGTCACGTGACCGCTTCCGTCGCAACCCGGTGTCGGACATTTCGTATCTAAAACCAGTGACTGGTTTATTCTTGTTTAATGTTATTTTTTTATTCTTTCTCATTTTATTCTATTTTGCTAATTACAATAAATATATGTAGCGTAATCCACTTATTTTAGTTTAAGTGAAATTTAGAAATGATTTACTGTAAAAACTATCATATTAGTCTGACGTGTCGCGTATTTTGCAACAGGTTGAATTTACAAAGCATATTTATTTACAATTTCGATAAGCTGCTAAAGTATGCGCACTAATTATAAATAAATAGTTTTAAACTGATATGCTCAGTGAAATACAGATTTTAAAAAATATTCAGATAATGGACCTACCTAGCATTACAAAAATTGGGTCGGCGATCCCACCACGAAACCAAGTTCCTCTCAAACCAAGTTCCTCTCAAGTTAAACGCATTTTGTTGTATTATTTTTTAAATTAGAAATACTACAAAAAATAAAACATCTATTTGAGAAATTTTGAAGTGCTTTTTTGTATTAAATTAAAATATTACCAAATGTTTTTTCTGGTTAACCAAAATAAATTTGCATATGAAAATTCTTATTAATGCTTAGAATAGCTCTAAATAATGGTCACGAGTTGACAAAAGTATTCAAAATTGTTTTAATATCGTTGTTTAATCTCTGGTTTCCGAAAAAAATTGGTAAAAACCATTGGTTTCATAACGAATTCTTATTTCGCGGCAGGACCGCGGACCCAAAATTTTGCAATGCTGGATAGGTCCATAGAGGTGGAATTAAGCAAAACGTAAATTTATTTGCGGATCGTAAATTTTACGTCATGAAAACAACATTATTTTAGAATAAGTTTTAGTAATACTTTCTGACGTGTTTTAGTCTGTAAGTATTATCGTAAATTATAGTGTGGTTTTAGATTTCCCGCCTTGTTTATGCTTTAATTTATTTTATTCGCGTGTTTTTTTTTCTTTTTGTATATTGTACTGACGTTTAAAGTTCGGTTTTTTTATCATGTTTTACAATTTTGTCTGTTTTAGATACTCTTGCTGAGGATGGCCCCAAGTTCAGGCCGAAACAAAAAGTGTTTGATGGACCAGAAACTATAAAGGCTGGTTTATACCGAGTGGCAAGGGACAGGTGATATGACAACACATTTTCCGTTCGTTTACAACGCACTGTCACTTGTCAGTTGTCACTTCCCTGTGAACTAGCTCCAACTGTCTTACCTCTAAATCCGCAGCCTTCGGGTCGCAGTCTCTGTATGGCCGGGTGCATGATCGGCGTTTGTTGCTTTTCGCCGCCGCTTTTGGCGCCGGCGGCGCTGCCAGCGGGGTCCGAAAATTCCGATTTCCGCTCCTTCTCGACTTCTTCCGGTGGATCTTCGGAAATGAACAAATTCCTCTCTTCCAAATCCAACCGATCGCCGTCCGAGGAACCGACGCGATCTCCCGATTCCGAGCCCGAAGATCCGACGTTATTTCCGTTGGCGGAGGAATCCGTCGCCGAATTGCCCTGGGACCCCCAGGCAGCGGTTGTCGGCTGGCGGGGGAGATCTTGGGAGCTGGAGATCTCCAAGTTCTGTTGAGAGTGATCTTCTTCTACCACTGTCGTTTGCTGCGTTACTCGAACGATGTTTTTGGCTAAAATATCAATAGAATTTATCATTTAAAATATATTGTATTATTTAAATATAAACTAAACAATAGCATATGTTTAGTTTATAGTTTAAATAATACAATTTATTTATTCACTGCCAGCTAACTTTATAAATAATTTCCCTGAAACAGAAAGTGTAAATTTATATGAAATTACATTAAAAAGTTAAGTTTAATGGATTTCGCACTATACAATTTAAGTTATGCCTTTTGTGGGTTATGCACCATAAAATATTGAATATTGATATTTTATTTTAGGATAATCGTAATATTTCATATTTTAACTAAATTTGTTTTATTTTATAATGAAAAATAATAATTTTTTGATAAAAAAATGATCAAAAATAATGATTTTATAATGAAAAATAATGATTTTTTAATGAAAATACTTTATAAATTTACACTTTCTGTTTCAGGGAAATTATTTATAAAGTTAGTTGGCAGTGTCAGCCACCGCAACTCATGGTCTTTCCGGTGAAACTGCAGACATGTCAAACAAAACAATGCACTGTTTAATTTTTTTGGTTTTTTAGAATACTTTATGTAAACTTGCTTTAAAAAAATAAACTTATAAATAATACTAAATGACAAGAATGCATAAGAGTAGAGAATGTCCGACTGTGTGTTAAACAGTTGTTCAAATTATAGGTAGATTATTCCACGGTGTAAATTTTTTATCATGTAAAAAAATCCACAACGCGTTGTGGAATAATCTACAATTTGTTGAATAATCTACGTAACAATTTTTCTACGTATACTGTAGATTATTCCACATGAAAACCGCAACAAAAAAACTGCACACGTATAACTCTGTGATGATGTTTTTTTTCACGTGACGTTGTCAAATATTCACCACTTTCGTTGAATCCAACGTATAAATTATTTTATATGTTAAAACAGCAAATATCTTGAATAATTTGAATTATTCCACAGTATTATGTAAAAAAATTTGTTGTATGCATTTTTCGTTTACAATTTTTCATTTTGAAAACTTCGAACTGCAAGAATCCGTGAACGTAAAATACTCAGCAGAGGTTTTTTTCCACGAAATGTTGTCAAATATTCTAGGTTTTTTGTTGCATCGGACGTATAAATGATTTTATATATTAAAAAAATCGAATATTTTTACTAATTTGAATTTTTCGACAGTGTAGTATGTTGAAAAACTTCATCTAGGAGTTTTGCGTTCGCAAATTTTTATTTCTACGTGATAAAAAATCCACACTGTGGAATAATCTACCTACAATTTGAACAAAAGTTTAACACACAGTCGGACATTCCCTACTCTTATGTATTCCTGTAAATGATAGGAAATACTTTTAGCTACACACTGATATAACTTTTCTTAAAATCTACCCATGTTTAATTCTCAAGTTATTTGTACCAATATTTCTGTATTGTTATTATATGTGATTTTAGTGCTTTACAAATTTTTCTGATAGCGTTGTTTTTCAATCACTAAAAAACCGACTTAAACTGTTCAGTTACCAAGTTTTTTTATCGGAAATCCCATTTTGAGTTTTCTGACATAATTTAAAAGTGTGTAATGTGTTTCTATCCACAAAAAAACCGCTCAAATTGTTTACTTATAGAATTTTATTATTGCAAAGCTTTATTTCTAGAAGTAAGGTAGGGGGGGGAGGAGTTGACCGCGTTTTCGGAGTGTACTTTTTCTGGCATAGTTGAAGAGTTTTCTCGGCGTGGTCGGCACCAACTCACGTTCTTAACCGCCGACCTGAAGCTGCAGATAAGTCAAACAGGGAAGACGAATTCGGACGCCATGGGGGCCGAAAGAGCGGCAAGTAAACACAAGTGCGCCCCTAATTTTTCTGCCAGATCACACAAAAGTGCAACAAACTACTAAATACTCTACTGCTGTGGGCTCTCTCTCTCTCCTTATGCGCACACACGCACAGAGCTAGGCGCGCGCGCGTGTGTGTAATGTGTGCGTCCGCGGTGCGATTAAAAAGTACAGGCGCTGGCAACTCTTCTCTCGTCTTAGCGCGAGTTGTTAAGTACACAAACTACCTCAGGGACTCGGGGCGGAGTTTGCAAACAAGTTACGGTAGCGACGCTCTCCGCGTGTAAAGAGATTAAGGAAGTTTTTGAACAGAGTACGGTAGGCGCAGGTTACTTTTTTTTAAATATACGCAATATTCTAACACCTTCCTAACTTAGCGTGTAAATTTTTTAACTAAAATTTCTCACCTTAGCGTATAGTTTAATTTCTTGTTTCAAATTGTTTACATATACATACTTTTATATATAGAAACACATACCGTCTATTTTTTTGAATTTTCATTAAATCGTTTTAAATTGGCCCTCAGTTTTACATTATGACATTTTAACTTAAACTTTTTGCATTTTCATAAATCCGGTTAAACAAGCAAAGAGTGTTTGTTTATTAATAAAGTAGGAAAAGTAAAGTTTGTACATGTTATAATTATCGTTTGAATCAACCGTACCGTTAGCAAGAAATGCTCACTTTACCTAAAAACTCTTTCCAATCCTAATCACGACAGTAAAAACCCTCCAATTTAAAAGGAAATTGTTCATTGTTAAAGACCTTCACAGAGTTATGACTTTATAGAATCATTTTTAGCCAGTAAGGGATTGGGAAAAAAATAGAGATTTTTCATCCATTGGAGATCCAATTTTTTCCCAAGCGCAAATTGGCTAAAAGTGATTTTAACAGCTCCGCCCACAAGCATTCCCACAGAGAAAAACGTAAATGACGTGATCACGAATACTGTATGACATTTTGAGGGTCCTTTAAAATTCTGACGTGATTATTTTTCAACCGACCTTAATAGTTCTTTTTACGTTTAATAAGTTAAAATCTAATGGATTTATTAAAATACAAAACATTAAAAACACTTACCCTCCGGTTTTCTTCGCCTTTTAGTCGGCGGGGAAGGCACCGTTTGTTCGTCATCGGTAGCGGATCGTTTGCTGCTCAGGGCGGCTGCATCCGCCGTTGGTTCGCCATTAAAAACCACGGTGTTCTGCTCGGTCTGTTCGGTCGTTGGACTGTGATTTTCCGTCGACGCGACGTCGCCGTTGAGCAACTCGCGTTGTAATTGGCTAAGCGGGAGCATGGTCGGCGGAGAGCCGCTCTCGTATTGGTCAGTTTCTATTCCCGGCGAGGGGGCGCACGGTTCGTCGGGTGACGAGCGCTCCTCCGTGGTAGACGACGGACTTCCATGCGCAGTAACGGAAAACGGGGACTCTTCCGAGGACCCGTCGCTCAAAAGTTGCTGGGGGTGGTGGCTGTCCACTGTTACGGCTGCGGTGGCGGCTTCTAGATTAGTCATCATTCCCGTTGTTGTCTCCTCGACACGCCCTATAGAGTAAGCGGGATTAGAAATTGAGCGTGTATATTAAAAATAAATTCTCTCCAACAAGTACAAGCTGTCGTGGCGTACTTTGCCGTCCGTAGGTACCGCGCGAGAATTGGATAAAGTACTTTAATCGCCTTTGCAACAACTGTTTAGTACGCCTACTTGGCCATCATAAAACATCTACGACAACCGGAGTCGCGGACTCTATCCCCCTGTGACTAAAGAGTTCGCCGTTTGTTTACGATTTTTTGAAAACTAACACGTAATAAAACAAAATTCGACCGAAAACAGTAAACCATGCATAAACTAAGTAATTTCTCACGATTCATTAAAATATTGTGTAATAGTTAAAAAGCTCTAAATAATTCTTATTAAATAATAGTAGAATTATTTCATTTTTTAAATTGAATTCAAACTATGAAACATTACAGTCAGAGCTATCAATTTATTTAACTTAAAACTTTATACACAAAATTTTTTGTTAAGGAAATGGCTGTTTAGCAAATGCTACATTTGAAAACACAGTATTTAGTAAAAAAAAGGAACCATTTATTTAACATAAACTTCACTTAATTAAACTCTTTCTCATTCATGGGTGTGTTCTTTGCCACTCCCAGTTTTCATGAAATCTATAGTATTAGTGAAGCGGATAGTAACTGAAACGCGATGACTGCGCTGCAATAACCGCTTTATTGCAAATCACAACCGGCAAAAGTGATACGGTTAAACTGGCAAACGGACGCGGTTAAGCCGCCGGCAAACGGACACGGTTAAGCCGCCCGCAAACGGACACGGCTAAACCGGCAAACTTCCCCGTTGACAAATGCTACCGGCGGACTTACAGTAGTGCGCGGTGATTTATAAACAAAATGAGGGTTGCGATCAGGATTGCGCTCATAAAAGTGGCAGAAACATCGCCACCTTGCGAAAGAGTTTCGCCAACCAAGTATTAGCGAACTAAACCTATTTACTACACCGTATATAGAGAGGTAAAGCCGATAAAAGCTTTCGATACGGCAGGTAGCATATGGCGCTGGAGTTTTCTAAACCACGACGCACGTGTAATATATTTTGGAAACGGGATAGCGGTCCTATTTGGATACTAAATCGGGTTTGTTTGGCGGATTCAATAGCAAATAACGAATACTTTTAATTCTTATTGCAGTGTTTTAATAACTTATGTATGTTTCCTGTTATTTAAAATAATAAATAATAAATAATAATAACACAATTTTAGGGTACAAAACTTATTACGCTATGAAATCTAATATTATATAAATCTAGAAATAATCATCCGGGGCTTTAAGTAGGAATTAATAGAAACTGGAGACATAAAAAATTACATATTATAGTATCTTCTTGGCGTGAAAGTTTCAATTCAAATATAATAACATAACAACAAATAATATATAGTTATAGCGAAAAACCTTAAAGGCAGTTATAAATTTTAAGACAAACTTTAAAAAAAAAGATTATTACTTTAAAAAAGTTTGTTTTTACATAAAAAAACTACTTTTACATATTACTGTTCCGTTAGCAATATAACAAAAAAAGTCAAAGCCCTAAAGCACACAACAAAGAAATTAAAGACCCGAGCACAACAACGTTTTTGCGAGCGTGTGCACCGTTACACTGTCACTTTACACTTTAGGCGTTTACACCGTTATACTGTCACTTTCCACTTTACATTTTACACTTTACGCATTTATACCGTTATACTGTCACTTTACAGTTTACATTTTACACTTTACGCGTTTACATCGTTACACTGTCGCTTTACACTTTACACTTTACGTGTTTACACCGTTACACTGTCACTTCACACTTTAAATTTTACACTTTACGCGTTTATACCGTTATACTGTCACTTTACACTTCACGCGTTTATACCGTTATACTGGCACTTTACACTTTACGCGTTTACACCGTTACACTGTAACTTTACACTTTACGCGTTTACACCGTTACATTGTCACTTCACACTTTACATTTTACACTTTACGCGTTCACAGCGTTACACTGTCACTTTACACTTTACATTTTACACTTTACGCGTTTATACTGTTATACTGTCACTTTACACTTTACACTTTACCCGTTTACACCGTTACACTGTCACTTCACACTGTACACTTCACGCGTTTACGCCGTTACACTGTCACTTTACATTTCGCACTTTACGCGTTTACACCGTTACACTGTCACTTTACACTTTACATTTTACACTTTACGCGTTTACACCGTTACATTGTCACTTGTCGCTGCAGTGTAAACGCATTGTCATTTGTTTGTCACTGGTCACGTCACAAGTCTTACTCATAAAATAACAGATTTAACTCAATATATTAAGATGCAAAATATAAAAGACGCTAGGATGGAATATAAAAACAGAAATCTTTTGTAAGCTCTTAGTAAAAAACTTAGTTTTGATAACTTCGAGTTGAATCATGTAAGTTTCAGCCGAAAATCCTTATAAACATTTATATAGCAGTGCACGGAACAACCCTGGTTAAAGCATCCGAACGGTAGCATATGGGCTCCGAGTTGAGAAACAAGACACGTGCCGTATTTGGGACAACATTTATGTTTGCGACTGAACACAGCTCTCTCTCTCTCCCCTTCTCTTTCTCTTTATTTTCCATTTACTTGCTTACTACTACATGTGCAGTTAATGCGCGGTGAAGGAGAGGGATGACAAGAATAGAAGGCCGGGTGATCAAACGTGAAAGGCGGAGGCACACAACTAGCCCCCGAACGTAAGCGGCTATTTTTCCAAGCTTCATCTTTCAGAGCTGCGAGCCGCTTCGATTGCGGCTTTTCTGCCGTGGAAAATAAGCACTGTCCGTTCGGATATCGGAGGTCACGGGACGCGGCCCGTCTATAAAAAGCCTTATGACTTTGGAAAACGGTGGACGATGTTTTATTGGTGCCTTGATCTTATCAAAGCTTGATCTTTTAAACACCCGCAGCGATATGCGAATTAGATGAAAAATCCTAATTTCATAGAAAGGCGAAAATTAGTAATTGCCTAATTGAATTTTAACAACAATAGTTTACCACACTGAAATGTCAACAATACGTCTTAAATAATAAAGTTTCTGTTGGTAAATTTATAAACTCTGATTAAAACTCTTGACTTATACAGCTCGGATATAAAAAAGTTTGTTTTAGAACACCAATTTGAAGTTAAAAAACATAAAACAATCACTAACATAACAAATGCACCTATTATGGAATATAATTAGTTTTTATCGTATATATACATAACATAACAGCGCTAAAAGCTTTAGACGAGTGATATGATACTGTTTAAATAAAAAAGTTTCCCTAAAGTTAGCGATAATCGCAGAAAAGTAACGTAATACATAAAATAAAAACAAACACCGAATTTTTTCCGCGCCTATGTTTTATCAACTTTATTAAAGTTTTCGAACTTTTCACAAACAGTTATGAACTTTCGACGGAGCGCTTTTTTATTTGCATAAAAAAACTTACAAAGGATAGAAAACATCTAGAATCTCCTAAACTGAGTTTATTTAGCGTATGCAAACAAACTGTAAAAAAATACCAAAGCGCGTGTTTTTTTTAAAAAAAAGTTTAAAATTTTAATAATTTGAAAATAGTTTGTAATAACAATAGTTTTCGGCCGTTTTGATCGTCAAGGAGTAACAAGTTATTCCTACAGTACACGAAGCTCTGACAAGCTTGTATACACTTCTCGCTCTAACTACGGTAATTGAAAAAAGTGCGGAAGAAACTTAATTTCATCCAGCCCGGTAGCGCCGTGCTTCGAAAAACAACAAACTGGGGTGAGGAGCGCTGTTTCTGAACTCTCCGCGCTCGGCGGGGTGATAAAAATACACCGGGGCTAATCCCGGCGTTGGATGGAGAGACTAATCAAATAATAAGCAAACAAGTCCAATAAAACTAGACAAAGGTCCGCTTTCCAAGAGTGACGCCCACCCTCGGCTTTTTCGCGCTTTTTCCCCCCTACCACGAATCCGCGACCGACCGAACTCCGCTGGATCCCGGGTTATTAAGGTTTCAACGAAACCCTCGCGCCACACCGTGGTAGAACGAGTCGGAGACGTCGGGAAAACGAGCGCTTTTTTCTTTAATACTCGACGACCGTTTTCACAAAACAAGTCCAAACCCGCGGACGAACCACTTAACAGAAGCTTATCCGGGTATGGAAATATCGTCTCGGGTTCTTTAGTCGCCTGTTCGCTGTGACTTATTATTTGAAAGCGGCTTCTAATCCGGCTTTGAAAGAAAGAGTCAAAGCCGCGGTACTTTCGCAAGCACCAAGAGTGGTTCTGGATTGTCCACCGAGGTACCGCCGTACTAGGAATCCCATACTTATACTTATAGTTTTATTCGTGGAAGGTGGCAAAGAACCGAAAAGACAAATAGACACACACACACAGGCACCGCACTCTTAATCCAATCTGCTCCTGGAAGGCGAAAACCATTGGCGGATTATAAGCGCTTTAAAAGACGGCGGGCTCCCCCCGGATTATAATCACTTTAGCCCCGTTATCACAATGGACATTTCACATAACTGACAGATGGGCGCGCCAAACTCAACTTACTTCCAATTCACAGCAAGATACAGTTCCCCATGACTAACGAGCTCAACCCAACACCCTCGCGTCAACTAGACACATGGACTATTTAAATTTGGAGTAAATGAGTAAAGTGGCATGCACATACCTGTTTATAGACTGGTTTTTAAAAGTTAGTTTATCAAAGAACACATATGGATGTATGAAAAGTTTCTCAAAATGTTACACGAATAAAACTATAACCAGTTTATAAAAAGAGTTATAACCAATTAAGTGATAGAAGAAATTTTGATTAAATAGAATGTGTTAACGTTCTTATCCCGCAACATATCACTTTCTACTTTGCGGGCTTGTTTTTTTAAAGAGCTTGATCGATCACTCAGACCGTAAGTTATATAACCCGGATGAAATATCGAAATACCACTTTTTATCATATCAGCAAGTTATATTACTAAGTAAAATTAGCGCCGCAGCTCGAAGATAACGAATAAATTACAGGGGAAATTTGTCTTAGGAAATACTTGAGAAATGAGCGGTGTTGAAGTGGGATAGTTTTTAGCGACTCGGAAATCGGCAATCGGTTTCAAAAGCACTTTTATTCAATCAACACGTCAAAAAACCATCTTTCAATAATCAAGGGGGGAGCGCTAAAAAAAATTTGTGTCACTTATTTTATTTTTTCGTTAGATAGCCTACTTTATTATTATTCCGGGATAATCGGATCCCGCTTGGGGGCGTACGGGAGAATAAATGGCCACCGCCATCCAAAGAAAAGACAATTAACTTATATTTTCTTTCCAATTCTGATAATTTCCATCGCGCGCGAGGCAAAAAAACGTCCGCTCACTCTTTGACTTTCCGTCAAAATCCCCGTTAAGTAAAGCGGTTTTTGTGCCTTCATGTATGGCCTGAGCTCCCGCCACTTGTGGGCTTTTATATCAACTCCTTACTTCTTTATAAAGGTTTTTAAAGACTCGCGAGTAAAAAAATGTAAAGTGTAATCAGACTTACAGTATTTCCCTTAAAAAACGAAAACAAATGGACATATTAGCGATATAATTTAATACGTTCGAAGTAAACTCCCGTTTTAACTAACGAGTTTTAAACAATAGACCTTAGTGAGCTTCCTATAAACTGATATTTATCAGTACAAAAACTTAGTTAAACTGCAATCAGAGTTATTCTTCTGATCTAGGAGTTAGTAAAAGAAAACAATGGATCTCATTAGAAACGTTTATCGGAAGAAATTTATAGACAAACAAATAATATATATTTCAACTACGTAAATGAAACTTGTTTCCCACTTATTTTAAAAGGAAAAACTACCCTGATAAATGTCTGTCGTAAAAATATCAATTAATTAATGCTTAAACAAAATTTCGATAAGGATATATTTTTATATTCTGCCACATACTTGCATATATATGTGTAAGTTGACCGTAACTTTCTCTAATCTTCAGCTAAGTTCAAGGTCCCCAGGTACTTTAATGTTAAAAATAAAAATACAAATAATATTAGTCAAATTACGGGATTCAGATTGAACTGAGGACAGTAGGCGCTGAAACACAGAGGTCTAAAGTACCGTATCTCACGAAACTACTATTACAGCCAAACCAAAAAGTACACAAGGAAAGAAGGGCAGTTTAATGAAATTCAAAATCCTCCCTACCAACTAGTGGCACTAAGAGCAGGTGAACAAGCGCGCTGTTTGGGCTTCAAAATGGCAAAATGAGGAAAAAGGGGCAGAAATAAAGCTGCCGTGACGTTTGTTCAGTAGAAGTCTATTAGCCTGTTTACTTTATACTCCCAGACAAACAGAAAATGGGCTCCGCTTCCATAACACTTCTTGCATGAGACAATATAAAACCCAAACTCCAACCAGCACACACACACACACACACACACACACACACACACACACAGGGCCAGGGGGCGCGCACGCTCGCAGAGACAGCTGCCGCGAGTTGGTTGGTGATGAGTCGCGCTTTCACGCACATGATAAACAAAAATATTTCAAAGTATTTAAAGATTACGATACGTTAATTAGTGAATGTTAACTTTTAGTTTGAACAGAAATAACTCGGAAAGATAAAAAAATTAATTAACACTGTAAAATATAAATAGATTACAATAAGTTAGATAAAGATAGATAATATGCCTCTACCACACCGCCTAGAACCAATTGGTAAGTGTTCGAATTTTAGTAAACAAAAATAAGTTAGAAAGATAAAAAGACATAAAAAGCTGGAAGAATGAACAAACAACTAAAGAGTGAAAATAAATTAATATTTTAAAATATGAAATGATTTACGATATATTAATTGTTAAATAATTGTTATATTAATTGTTGTGAGTGCTAAATTTTAGTTTGAACAGAAATACCTCAGAAAGGTAAAAAATAAAAAAGCTGAAAGAATAAACTATATAAACTAAGGTGGGAAAATAGATTAACAGGCAATCGTAAATGGTGAACCAGACAAGTAAAATTAGCTGGTGAAATTTGGCAAGTTCATAATGTCAAATGTTCAAGAAGAAGAAGCGGAATAATAAGAAAAAAACAAAGGTAGAGCAAAGTTGATACCAATGTTACTAACCGTCAATTTGTTATAACAAGTTTATTTTATACATCAGGTAGAAAATCCCATGATAAAATGCTATAAGAATAAGGATATAACGATAAACGTTACATCAATAAAACAATGTGTTTACATTAACGCAATAAGATAACAAAGCATTAAATTAAAATAATAAAATTTCGTAATTTAATATATATATTCATACACAATAAAAACCGCAGTAGAATTAAAGAAGTAGAAGCTAATCGTTAAGACAGAAGAATAAAAAGGAAAAGAAATGTCGATATACCAAAGTTAAAAACTGTCCTAATATTTACAAATACAAATCACATCAGATAAGCTAAACTTAAAATACCATGATTAAATATTATCAAATAGTTGATATAATGATAACTGTTACAGCAATAAAACAATATATTTACATATGCGCAATAAGATGTGACGACCCAAAGTAGAAGCGAAAATAATCAGGCGCTGAAAAATTTAGACAGCCAAATCCATTGAAAAATTTGGCCGATACAGGAATTAAACCCATAACCTTCAAAGTCGACTCTGGTGTGCTATCCATTACACCATAGGCCAGACAATGAAAGGGGAAAGATGATCGCCTTTTATTGACGCTTGTACTTTAAGTTTTTCACGGAAGGGACACATACGCGGTATGTGTCAAAAAGGTAATAAAGCATAAACTAAAGTAATAAAGCTTCGAGACTTAAAGTATATGTCCATCGACAATAACCATAGTAGAAGTTAAAAATGAAGAAGTGATTCGTTACGAAAGAAGAATAGAAAGGAAGAACAAAATCGATATACCAAAGTTACCAACTACACGTATTACGGTGATTTACAAATTCTATTCATCGAGTAACCTTTAATTGTAGGTAAGCTAAGCGACAAAATCCAAAGGACAACGGGTTCATACTTTCTTGTCCTTTGGACTTTTCCCTTTGAATTTTGTCCTTTAGATTTTGTGTAAAGGACAAATTTTAAGTAGCGCTCATACTTGGTCCAAAGGAAAAAGTCCAAAGGACATTTTGGCTTGCCCAAAGGACGTTTTGGCTTTTCTAAAATTGTCCTTTGGACAAAGTCCAAAGAACGTTTTGTCATAAGTATGAACCAGCCTTAATA
The DNA here is from genome assembly GCA_030248175.1 of Microlaimidae sp. YZB2_3. Taxonomy (NCBI): domain Eukaryota; kingdom Metazoa; phylum Nematoda; class Chromadorea; order Desmodorida; family Microlaimidae; species Microlaimidae sp. YZB2_3. The sequence goes on along the minus strand of JASAMX010017997.1, from coordinate 25,023 downwards.
ATCATAAATGTTATATCAATAAAACAAGATGATGATAATAATAATGCAGAAAATACAGCCACTTCTTCAAAAATGAGAAAATAAAAAATACAGCTACTTCATCAAAAATGAAAACCTTAGTAGATCAGAAGATATGCTTGCAAGACCGGGTGGTTTAGAGCAAAAAATGGGGATGTCTGTTCCAGGGTTCGAAAAAAGTTCAAAGCAGGTGCCGCCATGGTTATCTGAAGTAGCTTTCGCATCTGCGGCGCGAAGTGGGGCGCACGGTAGTAGCGGAAGTGGTCACCCGGAAAAGAAACAATGGGACCAACAACAATCGGGGCAAGAAAGCAGCGGTCGTGGGCGAAAGTGAAGAAAATAGTGTGACATATTGTTAGGACACGGTACCAACTGTCAGTCCGAGACAGATGCACACGCCAATGAAAAAGTCCTCTCCCGCGCGCAAATCCCCCAGATCCGCGCGATAGAAATGGATAGGAAATTAAGATTTACGAACCTTCCGCGGGCGGAGGCGACCTTCTTACAGACGATTACTCAAACTTTGCTCACTCCTCTCAGACACGCGCAGGACTATGGCCATCTGTTCCCCAACCAAACCCACAACTGCCATAAGCGGCGTTACTTGCCCCCCCGCCGAGTATAGGAGGTCTTACTTACTGATTGGACAGTTGGCGACAGAATTAAGTTGTAAAATCCGTTTAAATAGTGCTTTTTAACACTACTTCATTGCCCTTGACAAAGTTATAACTTATTGCGCAAGAAATAACTGCCGTAAGTGACAGTATTCGCTTCCCAGATCATAAGTAAAATCACTCTAAGATAACTAAGAATTTACCATTTTTATATTACTTACTTACATTTTTACATTTACGTACCAATTGCATTTACAATGTTGTATTTAGTTATTATGGAGAAAAAAAAATTTACTTTGTCAGGTGAATAGTAACGGTACCAATTGAAAACTTTTTTTACAAAATATTACAAAACTTTTTTACAAAGTATTCTACAAAGCATTAATGAATCCTGAAAAGTATGGCAAAAATAAATATTTGTCTGAAAATTATTGTTTTATTTCTTATGTTTGTAATATTTATGATAAATTTTAAATTTAATTTACGTATTTCTGTTTGTGTTTACGTTAGAAAATTAATTTCTAGACAAAACGCGCAAAATATTCTGACAAATTATTACCATGAAATATCAACTTTAATATTTCTTTCTATTCTTCTTTTTTTAAATGATTCGCGTCTTCTTTTTGCCTTTTTGACTACACGAACTTGCCAAAGTTCACCAGCTAATTTTACGTATCTGGTGCCCTATTTCGGATTGCATATTAGCCTACATACTTTTCCTTTTTAGTAGTTAGTTTTTTTTTGAAGATTTTAAAATGTTAAAAAAAAATTGAAAATTGTAAAAAGTTGCAAAAAATCATAACCAAATGTCACCTTTAGTTTCACAAAAACGCCTGTTGCATGGATGAGAAAACACAAGTTGTTCAAACACTTTTCACCCCGTCGAGAGAATTAGAAGCATTGTCACAGTTGTGGCAGTTAAGTGAGTTCCCGACGGGGGGATAAGGGATCCCACCACAGTTGTGGCAGTTAAGTGAGTTCCCGACGGGGGGATAAGGGATCCCACCATCGGTAGAAGTTCCGGAACACGGAAATTGGTGATTGATCACTCTCCAGTTAGCGTATCTGCCTATTAAGTCGTAAACCTGGGGTCGGACAATAGGAGCGTAACTTTCGGACGGACTTTATTTTACTCCCCGCCCCATTATCTAGTGTTAGTATGGTGTTTTACTCTCCCAGATCATCACAAGAGAGAGAGAGAGTGAATGAAGACAATTCTCAAACACTGGGGCTGAAAAAAGGCCAAGTTTGAACGCAGTCAAAACGCGCGGAAGAGATATATATGTACTAATCCAATCAAAGTCAAACAGATCGCATTCAACCAGCCCATGAAAGCGCGGATTTTCTCAAAAAGATGGGACTTTACTTATTATTACTATTATTGGGCCTTTATTAGTTATTGTGATGTTTTCTCGATATATTGACACAGTCGCAATCAATCTTGATTCTTGAAGGAACAACACGAACACCTAATCTGATATTTTATGCAAAATTTATTCTCAAACTAATCATGGAAACTAGAATTTGTCTCCCCGGTTTTTTGCAATTTTTGTGTTGGAAAGTTTATGTTTGAATCCTGCATTTCTATGTTGTTTATAGCTCTGATTAAACTGTAAACATTTGATGGAATACATCATAAAAATTATCTAAAAATATTATTTTGTCCTGATCATAAACAATATAATAATTCAAATCTAGTCTTTGCAATAAAATAATTAAGACTGACTAAAAAACCCTGGCAATCATGTTTTCAACCGAAGCGTGTTTTTCCACAAAAAAACAATAGCATTTTATAGCTTAAATTTTCAGTTATACACCCGTATGTCCTTAACATATAAACTGCCTCTCTATTTAGCCAAATAACACTACGTTCCTAACCACACCGAAATCCGAAGTTTTTTGTGCTGTTAGTATGGTTTTACACAAATTAAAACACTAATATCTTTATTGGTAAATCAGCGACGTTTCAACGCCGAATCAAGAACAGTCTTCGTCAGGTATGTAATTTAAAGCAAGGGAGTAAAAACCAACAGTGCAAAACTTTTCGAATAATGACTCAGTGGACAACAACTCTAAAAAATTTCCAAATTAAATCGAGATCTATACCGTTCTCGAAAAGTTAAAATTTAATTAGAAAAAAGTTAAACGATAAGCTGAAATTATACAAATATGGGCGCAGTTCTAATAAGGATAATGACAATGAGGAGGATGGTGGAAAAAGACGTCAGGTTTTCATTCACCGCCAGCAAAAGGATGGTGGAAAAACACGTCCAGTTTTCATTAACCGCCAGCGAAAAACCGTTTCAACGTTGAAATTAAGAAACAAAAAAAAGTTGGACGATAAACTGAAAGTAAAAGTACGGGCTGATAAGGATAATGACAGGGGCGAGAACGGTGGAAAAAGACGTCAAGTTTTCCGCGCCTCCGAGTGCGTAATCAAGGCGCGGAAAAACTATTCCTAGTTGGCCAGGGGGCTCAGAGATCGGGAGTTAATTATCTCCAGCGAAAACTTTGGACTCGGCCTCCCGACTCCAGATCGGAGAAGAAGCGCCGTGGAAAAGCGCATTAGTTAATACTTTCCCGTCTTCTTCCCGCACAGGAATCGATGTGAATACCACCTCCATTTGTTCCCGGTGTATAATCCCCCCGTCCAACTTTATATCGGGAGAGTGGTATGGCGGGAACATCGTGTTAATTTCTCTTTCCGGAAATCTAATGTGCGGAACCGAATATGGCGGACCTTCCAGGCCCGCCAAGCGTCTTTTCAACTTTCCATCCCCGATCCCGCGTCAGGGCAGCCGGAGGAAATTGGAAATAAAATTCATTTTTCCCCCTCTCGTTTCTGTTTTTTTTTATATTCGACACAGAATCGAAAACAAAACAACACGGGAACGCATCTCGAAAACGAAAAGCGGAAATTAGTGATATTTCCCCCGTAGCTTCGAGACTTGGAGCTTAGGAATGGAGCTCCGATTTTCTGAGCTCCGAAACTTTAAAAAAAGGTTTTGAATTAAAAAAAAGTTTACGTTTTAAGACTTCTTCATAATAACAATGGATGATGCTCACACAAAACACAGAGAGTGCCGAGAAATTTTAAAAAATTGGCAAAAACCGCCGTTTTTACTTAGAATGTATCAATATAAATTTTGGTTTATAAAGTTTATATTTACGCTAAAAACTAAAAATAACCAAAAAATTAAGGAACAGCTTAGGGAAGGAAAAAAATGTAAATAAAAACAATGTCATTTGATTCACCTGCATGCAAACCGAACTATAAACTATTTTAAGATTATCAATTAATGACTAAACATGAAATGAACGCAAAATTAAGAAAAAAAGAAGAAGCACGTAATAGAAAGTCACACTAACAAAATCAAAAGCCGAAATTCTCAAAATAAGCTAAATATGCACTTTGTTTATAAACTTGATCAACTATAACCTGGTTATGTTATGCCAAGTTTTAATTAACTCATTTGTTTTAAATGCAACAGTTATCAATCAAGCTTTATAAAATTGAAAATTCGTGATTTGAAAAATAAAAGGTTTTCATTGTGATACAAGAACCATATTCATCTTTCTTTGTTTATTAATAAACGTTTTTGAATCCAAAATTTAAAGTACTTATAATAATTAGTTTAAACAATTTTTATCACACGCGTTTAAACAACACAAAATTAGTTTTAAAGGTATTTCTTATACTTCATATTAATAAAACTTTATTTATTAAGTCTTTAGCAAAACATTACTTTGACTGGTAATAGTATATATTAGTTCAACGATTAATAATATTTTAATGTAAGAACTAAACTCTTAATATATACAACTTCAATAAACGAATCTGGCGGTACAGTTTAAATAACAATGCGTTAGGAAAAAAACCAGTCGTCGAAGTTAAGCGCTTGTTAAATGGATTCTATTCAAAAAAGTTTACGAAAGAAGCATTTTCTCTCCAAAATTCTCATGGCATAAGCAAATTTCCAACAAAAGCTCCTATCCAAACCCACCCGGTAAGAAGTCCTAAAACACTTTCTTCCACGTTCGGAAATGAGCGAGAACAAAAAAAAAACAACTTCTGCGCTTCTCACGATGGCAGTGCTGAACAGAACATAGATTACATAGCAACCCTTCTTCTTCCAAGAAAGTTCGACGTGAGAGCTTAATATTCCAACCGGGTAGAAAAACAGAAACGAAAAATCAAGTGTTAGGAGTCGAAAGGAATTGATCGTGTATTTTTATAGCCGGTTGGGTGAGCTGAGAAGGGGATGGAAGCGGGTTGGATATGGAAAGTCATGCAAACTTGGAAAAAAGGAATATATCCCCGCCTCCTGAAACAATATAGCAATTTTTTAATCACGATTCAGCCAAGACAAAACAGTTTCGGGAAACTTCTCACAATTTTTAGACCGCCTGGCGCACAACTTTTGCCATTCATTTCTTATTCATTCTTAGCGAGTCAAAACATACTTCTATCACCTGCAGTAAACTTCTCGCTTTTTACAAAAAAAATAAAAGATTTTATTAAATAAATATTTTTTTAATACTGATTTTAAGAATTACCGTTTTATTTCTTTAGAATACTTACTCAGTTGCAGATAAGTTATTTTCAGTGTTCCTTTTTTTTTTGACTAATTAGTCATATTTTGCAAAACATGACAAATGAAAAATAATTGGGATTGTTTGTTACCTTTGCCAGCAATTTAAATATTACAGCGGATTAAACAAAAAAAGAATAAAGCTGGAGAAATATTTGTACAAAAAGTCCAATGAACAAAAACCAAAAGTTCGTTTTTTTCTGTTTTCAGCAATCTAATGGCGTTTTTTTTTTTAATTTTGAAAACATTTTATATTTTTTCTTTACTAAAAAAAAACAAAAGAAAATTAAAAAAAGCCTTTAAAGGTGCAGTATACTCATGGTGTATTTTATTTTGCGTTTTAATTAATATTAATCGATGTATTAGGTCACACTGAGAAAAAAATTGTATTACACCAAAAACTAATTCTTAACAATTAACGAGTTATTAACAAAAATATTACTTGGTTATTTCCAATGTTGTTTTTTATACACCATTTTTTAAAAAAAACATTATTATTGAATGAATATTATTAAAATTTAATAGAAATCATGCTAGAGTACTAAAAAGCTTTAGTTTTAAATTTGGTTTAATTCAAAAAAATATTAAATGAGTACTGTCATTTTTAAAAAAAATTAATTTGTGTTTTATAGTTGGTGTGTTTTTTGGTGTGTTTTTGTTTGCTGTTATTCTGGTATTATTTGTTAGCTTTTTGAAATTTTACTTTTAAATAAAAAGTGAACTGGCTATAAAAAAAGACATTTCACTTTTTTAAGTTTTACATTTTGCAATTTTAAAAATCTTCTAAAACACACCATAAACCAAACCCCAAACATTATTTTTAGAATATGATATTTTTAAAATGGCATTATTTATCTAATACTTTTTGTAATTAAACCAAATTAAAAACTTAAGTTTTTCGGTACCTTAGCATGAATTCTATGAAGTTTTGTTAATATCCGTTTAGTAGAAATGTTTTGTTTTGAAAAATGGTGTACAAAAAACACATTGAAAATAACCACTCGGTATTCTTGTTAATAACTTGTTAACCGTTGAGAATTAATTTTTGGTGTAATACAATTTTTTTCTCAGTGTGACCTGATACCGCGATTAGTATTAATTAAACAGCAATGAAAAATATACTATGATTTAGTATAAATTACCTTTAAATTACACTAAATCAATATTTTTTGGTTTTGCCCTTTGAATACTTTGTACGAAGCATAAACCACACTTAAATAACCAATCCAGAACACTAAGTATTTCAGAACAAATTATTTTTAATAATATTAAAAATATACTTTTGACAAAGATAACCGCTGTTAAGTTAAAAGTTATATATAAAAAGAAAAACTGTAAGAATACAATATTTTAACTATTCTACCTTTGCTTAATTCGTTCGTCATCAAAACTTTGTCATTTTTTTCCAAAATAGTAAAGCACAATTTTGCTTGTATTATTCATTTTCTATTTGTTAAAAGCTAATAAACCGTCAAAACAACAGTTTTAAAAGTGTGAAAACCAAGGTTCAGCAGCTCCTTGCCAACAGTCATATCTTATTCACGCAAAAAAACAATTTAAAACACTTACGACGTTGATTCTTTGTCTCATTGAAAAGTAAACTTTTTTAACAAAAGAAACCCAAAAACAAAATATACTTTTTGTAAGCCAGCTATATGTTTTCAGACACGAAGTTTGGTCATTTTCATTGAATATTTTTTATACTTTTAAAAGTTTAGAACATAAACAGTATGAATCATTGGGTAGAGATTTTTGAGTTACACATCGTATGAAGTAAATCCACTTCAAACAACTAAAAGCTTTACGATTGTTGAATTTCGTTTGATCGGTTGTTTGTTAATTCAAATTAAACTTACGCGCCAATCATTGGACATTGAAAAAATAACTTAACAATATTAATACTTAATAAAAATACTTACTAATAAATATTTACATAATTACGACGATAGTGTGAGCGCAATAATGTTTTGTTTCGTTTTAACTTTATAGAGTCAAAATAACTCGTGATTTTAATATTTGACGTTAAAAAAACAGCTGGGTTCAAATTAATAATTTACAATTTGTAAGACCTAATTAGAGAAATTGTGCAACAAAAATGCGAAATTATAAAACGAAATACATTCATTTTTTCATCTCTGATTTATATCTTAAAGTTTAAAACCTTGTTTTTTTAAAATTTAATTTAAAAAATTGTGGCAAAGACTGGATTTGAACTAGCGACCTTCCGCTCGACATTGGGTAGCTCAGCGGTAGGGATTCCCGGTATCGAGAAGAATAATATCACCGGTTCGAATCCAGCCCCAACTTATTTTTGTAATTTAATCTTAAAAAAATATTTTAGAAAATAAGACTTTTATAAGTATTCAAGTATCACAACTTAAAAATACGTCAACCAATAAAATAAATTAAATTACTATTAAATAATTGTATCAAAAAGGAAAATTATTACCTGCATATTTGGTGACTCTTGAAATTCGCTTAGCTTAGCTAGTAACTTGTTTTAAAAAAATTAAATCGAATTAAATTATGTTTCTTAAATAAATTTGTTTACAGACACAGTGCAGTGAAAGTTTTCGTTTATAACTAAAATGCGATTACCAACTACGGTAGACCTACAAACCAGTAAAGGAAGTTGTTCTTTCAAATTTCGCAGCTGTATGCAAACATAAAAGGTATTGGGCAGGGAGAGGAAGAAAAAGCATAAGTTGAACACGGTACAAACAGAACTAAAGATGTTTATCCTAAACTCAGTTTTGACTTGGTAATTTTGCGGAATACGGTGTAAGAGAGAGCCCGAACAAAGGAAGAGTTTAACAAAGTAACGGAAATCTGTCTGCATCTCATTTAACCAGCAGGTTTGCTGGGGCCTCTAAATCAAACTCCATATTTCGCACAATTTTCGGGTCAAAAATGGAATTTTAAAATACCCTTTGAATTGCAATGAGCGTCAAAACTATATTCTTTATTTCAATAATTAACTTTAAAAGTTTTTAATTAACTTATTATTTAACATTTTCTTGATAATAATTATATAAGTTTTTTGAGCTAATTTTAAATTAATTCTGAAATACATTTTGATTTTAAACAATTTTTGAAACTCGTAATAAAATGGCAAAATATTAATATTATTAAAACATACAAAAACAGCAAAACACATAATTTTAAGGTAGACTGGAAAGAAATCACGGATATTGAAATATCATAAAATAAAACAAACCCGCGCATTTAATAACAATAGAGCAAATGCTCATAAAAAGTAACATGAAAGGTTTTTTATATAAACGAATCAAACAAAGACACAAAGAAGGATATAACTATATAAAGAAGACCTATGATTGTTCAACATTAAAGTTGGCGTAAACGACTGATTAAACCAGCGCCGAGGGTTCATTTTTATTCGCGGTGGCTCTAGAACGGAACCAAGAAACTCAATTGGCGACCATTGGTACCCTGGGCTTAGTCCGCGGACAAAGGTTCCACTTTTTTCCGTCGACTTCAAGCTCCCGGCACCCCGGGCGAGTTTTTTTATTGGTCCAAATCCGGCTTTTATGTCGGGAAGGCTTAATGTTCGGTGGGGAAGCTCTGGAAAAGAGAAACTAGCTTGCCCGCACGCGGGAGGGTCTTGACGAAGAAAGTGAGCGCGTTCGTCCTTTGTCCGCCGGTCCATGAGCTCAGCGGAACCTGGCCCCATGGCCGTCTAAAGGCCCGGGAGAAGATTTTTTATCCCGCAGTTGACTCATCCCTTTTTCGATACCCCCCTCGGCCGCCGTATCGGGGGAAAAGCAAATAATAGCTGCTGGACGCGCGCGCTTCTTCTCCCCCAGTTTCTTCCGAAGCAGCAAGGGCTTATAACCCGGTTTCCGCGGGAAAATGACAAATCACGTTATCGGAAGTTGCCACCGTCCGCCCCCCATCTGCGAAATGATATCTTCTGGACGACGGGAAAGCACCCCCTTTTTCGGCCGGCCGCCGGGCGCGAAAGCTCCTCTACCAAAACTAAATTACCACCACCGCGCACTAGGATTACTAAGCGGATAAAGAAAGACCGTGCGACAGAGCTTTTTATAAAGAGTGTCAACTGGACAGAGAGTCGCGGAAAGAAAGGAACCATCTGTCCACCCGCCTTTTCCCCTCAACTTCAGCTCAGTTCACCAGCCGACAACGACCGACTTTCATCAAACGAACGTTATATACACTTATCAATTATTCAAACGATTTCAATTCCAATCGTTTAAAACCCGGAGGAAAGTTGGTTCTCCATTTCATTGTCTATTATAGGTACTGACGGGCGAGTTTTTTTTTAAGTCTCTAATAATAACAAGAGAAAAAAGGTTTTATACTTTTTTACACTTCGTCAGTTCAAAACTCATTTCAGTTTTTATTATCCCAATCAGCGCCGCTGTTTAAAAAACAATCCTAACTTTACAATTGTTGGTTCAACATTACTATATGTCTCGTTTTCCTGCAAAACTTATTAGTATCCGAGTGAATAATTGGGCTTTAAAGGCAAAAATCATACTTATTAAAAAAAACTCGAAAGCCTAGTTCATACCGAAGTGATATGAAGGATATTAGTAAAGTATTTTGAATATTACCCATGCGTTAAAATCGCAAAATGGTTAAAATTATAAGTTTTTGTAAATACAATAATAAATTCATTTTTTTGTAAAAGTTCCGTTTCTTTTGCTTTTTTAGTACCAAAGAATAAAACGTTAAGAAAATGCCATTAAGTTACAAGCGAAAAAATAACTAAAATTAAACTTATGTGTCCTAGATCTAACGAAAGCTTTATTTGCCCGGAATTTTAAATTATATAAGCATCGCACACACACATACAAACCAGCCCATGGGAGCATAATTTTAAACAAATTGATATGTATTGTAAGGATCTATTATATTAAGTTTACTATCAAACTAAAGAAAAAAATTCTTTTTAAAAATTCAGCTTAATGTTAGTTTCGTATATTACCAAATGGAAATTTAAAAATATCAACAAGTTAAATATGAATTTTATAAATACAAATATTCTGTATAAGGAAAAGTGAAAAAAACACACTATAATCAATGCAAAAGCCATTAAATTTATGTTTTCTGTTAACATATATCAAATTCTGCTCATCCTAATAATGATCGCGCATTTTCTTATTTTTATTTGTTAAGTCACACCAAACAAAGTTTATTTTTATCAATTCGTATGAAATCAGCCCACGGTGATTTAAGGTCATACTAACACGAATCACGCAATAAGATTATGTCTCAACACGCAATTTCTGTTATATCCGCACCCGGTTTAAACTTCCAACTTAAAGTTGTGCGATAAAGTTATCGTTTTATTAACAAAAATAGACAGTATTTTCAATCAATAATATTATATAATTTTGAAAATAAAGTTAAAACACGCGTAAGATACATATTTATGAATGTCAAAATAAATGAGGGTAAAGCATCTGATGAAAACTAATAAATTACAGTTTCCGTTTTGCACTAATTATTTGCGGAATTTAAGGAATTTAAGTGAGCATATCTCACCAATAGAAGGATTAATTTATGAAATTGTTTTATCAGTGTATAGATTTGATTTCTAGTCACTCATAGACGGTGCAGACATTGAGGGTGACTAACACATTTACAGAGTACAAATTTAACCATTGATTTGCAAGATATTGGCGATGTAAAATATTTTTTTGTACATCATTTATTTATGTAAAAATATTAAACCCTAATTCAAAAACAAGGCCATCTTTGTTCTGCTTAATTTGCTTTGGCAGGTACATTTACGCAAAATAAAAACACGATTACAAACAAATTAGTTAAATAAAACCGAAACTATTAGCTAATAAGTATGCAACAAACCATATAATTCTTTTAATTACAAAAGAGTTTTAACTTCGTTTATTATGGTCAAATATCAAGACTTAGTAACGTCGATTTTATTCTTATTATATTTTTTTTAGTAAAGTCTTTACAAAAATAATTTGGGCTGAAAAAAATGGGGTGAACTTGTCTCGCTAACGATATTCCGATTAAAACAAAAGTTTTATTACGGCATAAACTTTAACCTCAGCTATAGATTGATAATTATGCCTCCTTAAAAATTATCCTTAGATCACTTCATTTTTGTACAAACCTTAGATTTCAAACTAATATAGCCTATAACTAGCGCCGTTTTTTCTACTTAAAAAATGATAATGCACCATAAATTTATTTTTGGATTTTTTATTTCCTTCCCAAACGCCAAAATATGATAAATGCAAAAGATGAAAACAGGGTATTTCGGACTGGGCTTTCCATAAAGCGCCGCGGAATATCCATTCTTTTAATCCCGCCTGTATTGATGAGAGATCCTGCGGCGGGTTACTTGCTGGAGTGGGGATTTTCGGCCAGCAATTACTGACACAAACTCTTAATATTTGTCGTCAAAAGCCGGGGGACGGATCGATTAATTCCAATATCTAACCTCTGCCGCTTTCGAGCGCGGCGAGAAGTTCGGTGCGGAGACTGGCCGTGTTCTTAGATCCTCGCCCGCCCAGTCGCGGATACCGTCAAACCTTTATAATATGCCAAGCAGATTGCTTATATAAGAGCTCATTTACTTAGGATATGGCCGGAGAATATCATAAGTGGTAGAGAGCGACCGGGCCCGAGCTCTGCCGAAGTGGCTTTAATCAACTTTTATGAATAGCTGACGGGCGGTTGGTTGGCTTGCTTGGAAGACATGCGCGCCCGGTGGTTTGAGACTCCGCGCTGGTGCATTAAGACCAGAAGACGAGAGAGGAAAGGTGAGGAGTTGGCGCCGGCGCGCGGAAACTTATTTCCCCCGGCTCGCGTGAACGGAAAGGAGAGGGGGAAAATTAAAAGTTTGCATGAAAGGTGATCAAGCGAGGATAATTGGCCCTTATCAGCCCTTATCAGCCCGGCTTTTGACTGATAGCGCCTATCCGGAATAAGGTGGCACTGGTATGTTGGCGTACACCGATGTGGTAAAAAGATAGCGGCCCGTGTATACGAGACAGGTCCTCTCCGCTATACTCTGATCAATGGGTGCTAATTCAAACTTTCCTCTCCATCCACTGTTTTCAAAGGAAAACTCTCGCACCGGTGGTTTTCTTGCGCCCGGGATTGGCGGTTGAAATAAAGAGTTGAAAAAGCGGGAAATTAAGCGGAGGAGATCGTTCCATCAACTTGCCGCGCACTGGAAATACCAACATATATGGGAAAAAAAACGGACGGAACCATAGAAACACGCGTATTAGGTCGGTTTTTCTTTACAAATACCGAAATGAACATTACCGGTCTAATAATAAACCCGTTCTCGCCTTTTTTAGTCGCTTTTCTATGTAATAATAAAATGCGATTGTTTAACGGTAACGCCCTGTTTGTTTATTGGTTTGTTGTTGAGCTTTTCGGGCGTTCTGTGTGGTTGTTCACGACCGTTTGCGCTTTGTGTCGGAAATGAACACAAAAACAAATGAAATACACAATAAAATCACGGATAAGTGTGGGAAAATGTCGTGACTTTTATAATGGACCCAAACAACCGGCACAGAACCGGACAAATGCCGAATGTCTCACAAATTTGGGGGCGTCGGGGGATGGGTAGATCGCTGGAGGCGTAAGGGGTAGAGTTTGGGGTTAGATTCCGAATGTTTGAAGTGGTGTTTGGGGTGGGTGGGTAGGAGGTTTTTTTTGGGTTGGGAGTTTTTTGGTCGAATGAATTTTTGATTAAAAAAACCAATGCGAAACATTTTTTTTGCTATTTTTAGCTTTTTGGCTGAAAAATGGGCGATACAGTACTTTAACTTGCAATTTTCAACCACTGCATCTGATTGCCTGACGTGGTGCGCAATGACCCGCCAGCTTTCACATCAGAACTCGTTTTTATAAGAATAAGAATAAGTTTATTATGAGTCGTATAGTAATACACGTGTACAACAAAGCTACAAATAGTTAGAAAAAAAAACTGTATCACAAATTGTCAATATAAAAAAACAAGAAAATACAACATGAAAGTAGACCTAGATATTTTTACAATTACAATTACAATGTTCGTAGGATTTAAAGGAAAGGAGTAAACTACAAAACTAAGTGCAAAAATACTAAGGCATTAAAAAATCTAAAAATCTATTAAAATACATAATTCTTGCTATAAATCAATATTATGTTGATCGATCATTCGTTTAAAACTAGAAAGCGATTTGGAGTAAACAATTCTATCAGGAAGAGAGTTCCAGACAGAAATTGCTCAATTGCTAAAAAATACTTAGCAAGATCTGGCTTAAATTTCTTTGGTTCAAGTTTTAGGCTATTTCCTCTTGTTCGATTGTAGTGACTTAAGGAGAAAAATTCATTTGAATCAATGTCTACAAGGCCATTCATAATTTTAAAACACATAACACACACATAATAGGGCGTCGTATTTTTGAAACATCCCCACAACGGGAGTTGTTATAGTTGACAAGAAGAGTTGGCTACTGTTATTTTCAAACAAATATTCAAATCAACATTTTTTAAAGAAATAAATACTCACCTTGACTAAAATACAGTTATATAATGTAAATATCTGGGTGTGCATTTATCAGAATTTCATATTTAACTGTGTTTAACAACTTTAATTTTTTTAAAATAAACAGTGTACTTGAACAAGGCTAAATTTATCTAAATATTTTTTTTATATTTTGGAATATTTCACCATTGTAAATGATAAAATTTCAAAAATTGTTGAGTCTAGAAAGCGTTTAAAACAGGAGCAAAAAAGTTCAATATAAAATACGAGTAGATCATACAAAGATTTCTCAACACAATTTCCATAGAGTAAAAAATGAAGCTCATTGGTAATATTCGATAACTCTAATTTAGACCAGTAAGTTTCAAAAATATTCTTGTGAATTTTTTTGACGTATAACATCTATTTTAATCTTTCTGTCCAAAACGCCTGGCTAAAAATTTCATTTTACTTTACAGATATGCTTTGTTTAAAAAAAACCGTTATAAGTTTTAAACCTAAAAAATACAGTTTACTTTTTATGAAATTTTTATGACAATATTAAGTCAGTGCTAAAATATTAAAAAAGGAAATTGCACATTTAAAAAAAATTTGTAAAATATTTTGGCAGTTTCTGCATAACTAAAATTTGAATAGGATTTCAAACCAAAGTTTATTGGAATGAAAAATGAACAAAAACAAAAGTGAATGCTAAATTTTGCCTACCTGATGAGCGTATATATCAACAGTTTTGTCATTAGATTTCTTTCACTTTCTTTTGTGTTGGAAAATCTATTCCAAAGGCTTAAAAGCAGGTTTCATCAACTTGAAGCTTTTTGTAGCTTTAGCTCCGGGGCAACCCCGGATATACTATTCACTTTTCAATCGGCCTCTTAATCACCACAATACACTTTCTCTACTTTCTATAAAAGTCAATCCAAATGCAAAAAATAACTCAATTTCCTCAGTTTTCAATAGCTCGTAGGCCAACAACGGATAAAGCGAGCGAAAAGAAGCGACCGAATTAAAAACAAAAAAATCATGACGGCTGATTTCCAAATGAAACGAGTTAAAACCCACAAGCCAGTTTTGTGATAAGAAGTTATAAAAAATAAATGTACAAGTCAGACGTCAAAACGCAAGTTTTTAAAAAGATTACTTTGACAAGAATTTTGAAAAAGATTATACGACTAAATTAAGCCAACGGCGCGCTGAAAAACGTTGAATAAGTTGAAACATCTTTAACGTTTTTGATCACCAATTATTTTGGTTGAAAATTAAAACTCATAAAACGCATATTTTCATTTCATCTTACGATTTTCATTTTATTATGCAACGCTAGAATTTATATTAAAAAAATACCGGCCTCAGTAATTGATTTTAAAATTTAAACTATTATTTAAAACAAGATAATGTATTTTGAAAAAGAACTGCGCTTTCAAGTAAAAAACAATATATTATAAAGCAAAAAATTATTTTCTGTAAAAAATCTTCAAATAAAGCAATTGACAAGCGAGGAAAGTTGTATGAGAAAAAATAAATTAAACACATGACTTTTGACGCATCTTCAAAATAAAATTCTTAATTTAAGCAAACATGAAGATATAAAAACATACATTATCTCACGCACGAAACAAAGTCCACGTAGAAAAAGTCGTTGAAAAAACATAGAAATTAATTTTCTTCTTTTCGAATTTAATTTAGTAAAATCATAACTCGTTAAGCAATAGATGTGACGTTCTTCGTTCAGTTACGTATTGCTGTTTTATTTATATCAATCAATCAATCAAAATTTATTCTAGATAAACAAAAAAAAAAAAAACATCGTGTTTACAAATTATAGTACAGCAAACGGATTAGGGCCGCCAAGAACTGAGACATTGTTTATTCTTAAAAGCTCAAAGGCTTAAAAATTTAAGCACTTAATCGAGCCATTATTAAATTTTTGATAATTGGTGTGCATGGGTAGTGTGAAACTTTTCACAAAAATTTTTAATTTTTCTATGGTTGAATTATATCTAGCTGACGCTGAAAATTAGAATGCAGAATTGAGGGGACCAATTAAAATTGTGCGGTAATGACGTTTAAAAAAAAACAAACAAATAAGAACGCACAAATAAGAACTAACTTTAGCCCTTAAAAAATTTGCATTTGGGTTACAAATTAAGTAATTTGATAAATAATTATTAAAATACAGTTTTTAATCTTTGTTATTAATCCACTTTAGTAAAAAGTTTTCAATGTTTTTGCTTCCAAATAGTAGATTCAATACTGCAAATATCGCGGTCAGCTAGATTTTATTTGCCTATAAAATTGTTTTCTATTTCATTTAAATAATAAAAACTTAAAAAGGCACATTTCAACTGCAGTTCTTCATTTTCCATCAGCTTACCGACGACAGTGCCGCTAAATAGTGTCCGCTATTTTAAATTGAGCGAGATTGGTTTCATTGATGTATTAGATGTAGCTTTAGTTCATTCCGGTAGGTTTTTCTGGTTTTTTTTATGTTTGTAAGTCTAATTTTGTTAATGGTGAACGGTGCAGTGGCAGATCTTACGTCTTGCATTCTGCAGGTTCCTGGATCGAGTCCCGGCTGAGACACACTGCATTGTGATAATAATGTTAGTTAATATTGTTATATTAATATTGTTATATGCAGTATTGTGGTTGCACAATTAGTGCTGAGTAACATCGGCCTTGCGTATTCTGTTTTGTGCAAAATAAATAAATTTGTTTTGTAAATTTAGAACGTTTCGTCATAACTAAAGCAGAATGAGCCACAGTCATTATAAAATACACGTGATTGTGATTCCATTTGAAATTTAAAATAAGTCATAGTGGCATATATTTAATACGGACTGTGGCTCATTTTGCCATTTTAACGACAAATTTAACAAAATCTGTCAGCACGTTGTAGCCAGCGAAGTCAGCGTTATTCGGTTTTAGGTAATGATCATTTAAAAATTAATAAATAATAAAAATATAAAAATATTAAATATAAATATAAATATTAAAACTTTTGAGATTGTTATCGCTGCTCATACGCAAAGTAATTATTGCATTATTATTATTATTATTCTTATTATTATTAGTAATAATAATAATAATTATTATTATTATTATTATTTTTATTATTATTATTATTATTATTATTATTATTATTATTTTATTATTATTATTTTATTATTATTATTATTATTTTATTATTATTATTATTATTATTATTATTATTATTATTATTATTATTATTATTATTATTATTATTATTATTATTATTATTATTATTATTATTATTATTATTATTATTATTATTAATGTAAACTAATATTTTACAATCATTTTGATTATATAAATTAGTTTTTATACCATAAAAAACTAATAAACTTTAAAATTTGTTTAAACAATTGTTTTAGCAATGATTTGGGCAAAAAAACTACAATTTTTGTATCATATTTGTGCCCGTTTTAAGCAGAAAAGCGAAACTTTGATATTAAAAATCGTACGTACGAATACAAAATAATCGTTAAAACACAAATAAAGAATATTTTAAAAATAATTTTTAAGGTGCTAAATTGAATTATCAAAAAAATGTTAAAAATCAAGTCTAGTTTAATAAAACGTAAAATTTTATTACTTTTATAAATAAATTGATATTTTAAAAACGTTTGGATAATATAGATTAGTTTTTTTTATTTAAACTTTTAAATTTGTTTAAAAATATCGTAATACCATTGTTTTGGTTAAAAGCAACATTTTTTCTTTCCATAATGGTACACCCGCCTGAAGAAACAGAAAAAAATGAAGCGGAGGATTGTAGTAATTGGCACAAAAAGATTTCAAAAACAATCAATATTATGTGGCGGCTAGCGTTGAGCAGTTTAGGTCAATTAAATTTACAATATTAATTCATTCTTAAGTAGCCACTACACTCGCGTTCAATCACATTTTTCATTCAATTTAAACATTTTTAAAATATATTAATGTATGCGCTGTAATCAAATTACAGTAGCCCGCGCCTTTCGCCGCGCGTGTCAAAACAGTCGCTTATAGCAGTACGTGCGCTCCACGCGGTGCGTGGGCCCAGTGGGTTCCGCAATTATTGTTTTGCGCTTTAACCTCGAAGAATAGTCGTACCGTTTGATTTGGGAACCCTTGTTGGCAGATCCAGCCTAGGTATTTATAATTTACTTACCTTATTTATATTTATCGATGCCCCAATTGAGATGCCAACGGCTATAGTTGGTTTCGACCAACTTAGGTAGGAATTGTGTGTTAAGTGGAGGGTTCACAGAGGCTGTCTGTGAATTCTCCTTTGAGATTAAGGCGAAATTTCGGAAGTGTTTTGGTGGAGTGGCTACGACACCGGGTACAGGTATTTTATAAAGAATTTTGCACGTAATCATACACGTAGCCTACCAATACCTTTGGTAGTTTGTTTAAACTAAGCTAAAAGGTTACATAAACCCTCGGTAGCGTGTCGTCAAGGACACCTACCGGTTCGTAAAAATATCGTTGTCTTTTCAAACGGGTAAATTTCTACAAAATTTAATATTCAAAATATAATTCAAAACAAAGCCTCCAACTAAACTAGAAAAATAGTGATTTTAAAAATTTATAAATTTACTTAATTTTCTTTACATTTAGTCTTTGTTTTTAATTGCTAAAACGGGTTTTTAAGTGGCTAAAAAGCAATAGCCTTAGCGTTTCTAAACGTCAACAAAATAGTCTTTTTTTGTCAAAACAAATTGCTCAATCTGCTCAATGTGCGCAAAAGTCACTCTGTTCTTTTGTTCGCCGCAACGCGGTCTGTTGTGCTCGTAATCGCTCATAAATAAACGTTTTGTGTAAACCGTTGTGTAACCTTTTTATCTCCGCAAGTAATCAATTACTAACGCAGTAACCAATCCACAAAACACGTAAACTAGGCATACACTGTGCTTTAACAAATAAGCTTAAAATTCATAATTAAATACATACAATATAAGTCCCACACGACACATAGAAACCACGGTACCAGACCTTGTTCCAATCCCTCTCTTTTCCCCTCAACGAGACGTTAAAATTGTACTAATAATTTTAATGTTTCGTTGATAACTAATCTCCACGACAAAACTCTCCCCTGTACTTTATGCTGTTCTTTCCCAGTTCGGTAGCTTCATATTTTCCATGCACACCGGGCTTTGAGGTCTTGAAGTAACTTTTTGAGGACCTGAGCTAAGCTCGGGTTGGCAAACACTATTCATTTTCAAACCCGTTACTTCAAGGTTTCACCCATTTAGTTACTTAGGTGAGGCTACCGAGCCCAGCGAAAAAATCGAGCTTACAACACTTTGCTGTAACTTTTTGCAGAAGTCTGACTCCATCAGACTTCTCAAATTTAGCTCCAAAAATCGTACTGGTATTTTTAATGTTTCATACCAGTCCCTTACCTTCCGCTTATTAAGCCTACGTTACATACCTTTACTTCTCTTCCAGTTCCGGAGGATTCGTTCAAAATTTTAGTCCTCACTTTTTGAAGGAGCGAGACCAAATCGCTCTTATTTTTATGCCCCAACACGGTAATGTTTCACTGTATTAATTACTGTCAAACAGTATTTTCCTAATTTGGATTTGGTCCCGCTTTACATTTGGCAGCATATCGTATATCGACTACGTTGTAATATTTGAAAAGGAATTCGCAAAGAATTCCTCCTTCTCTTAACCCTCTCTACCGTAACCCCACTCCGTGAACCGACTTGACCCCCCGGTCAAGAGGGTGTGTCGTGTGTCCCCTCACTACGCTAGAACAAACACTAAGGTCAAATCATAAAAATCGTGCAAACTTCTTTATTGTGTAATAACCGGCTGAGCCGAATTAAAAGGGAATCACAGCATAAGGTTATTTATTAAGTACGATAAGTAATCCGTGTGTACCGGGCCGCAAGACCATCAACTTACCGGCTTGACCCTTGTGCGCCCGCTACATATTGGAGCCGATAACTAAAGAATTTAGGTATTTCTTACCACCGTGGTGCTCCACAAAATTTTCTTTAGTTGTCCGGGTTCCTTATCGTATTTAGTTTTTTCTTTTTTGTGTGTTTTTTTCAAAAAATTCGTTTTTTTCAAACGCTGACTTTGAGGTAATCCTTGCATATAGGTTATTATTGTGTATTATTGTATTTATTATTGTATATTGTGTGTACCCCTCCGTAGGATCCCTCCCAGAGTTTATTTGAGGCAAGGATTACAACCGTATAAAATTTTCGATTAAAAATAAAATAAATTATTAATATTAAAATGACCGAACGGACACCGCCACCTCATTTAAAGACCTCAATTATTAGTCAAGGCCTCAACCCACAAAGAGGTTCGGTGGGTGATCCGAATATTGAACAGTCAGCAGGTAGGGAGGATATAAATACACGTGTTTTAGGAATTTCAGCTGACGCAGTAACTTTTGATGTGCCAAGTACATCAAGAGTTAACCCAGCGGGACCGCGGGAAATGCTAAGCAATACCGCTCTACAACCCACTGGTTTGAATAAGGGGGAGACTGGGTTATCTGAACGGGTGACCGACCCTCCTACCTCAGCTACTACTGATGCAAGACGCAGGACAAAGCTTTCCAAGACGTCCATATCCGACGAGAAAGACAAGCAGCGCCAGCTAGCCAAAGCCAAGGAGCGCGAGGAACGGGCCAAGCGTCGTCAACTTCGACGGGAATCATCAATAAGGAACGGTCGGTCTACTCGGATAGCCAGTAAAAATGGGCAAACCGACTCGCCAGGAGACCTCGTTGGGCTAAATATTTTCGGTAACCAAGGGGGTAATGTTAACCGAGAAGAAGAAGAAGGCGAGGTCTTCTCCGCGAACGGTGCGCCCCAGGAACATGAAGGGTCGTCTCAGACTGTTAAAACAGTCAAAAATCGTAAAAAAGTTCAAAAAGGTCAGTTTTCGACTACAGAATCCTCAGAGGATTCTGACGATTCTCAACCTCCTTCCAGGCAGGTGGGGGAAGTGGGGAACTCCCAGTCCCGAGGGAACCCCCAACCAAGCCCTAAGCTCGAAAACCTCGAACAGCAGGTAGCTAAATTGGCACAAGTCATGGAAACAGCCATGACTCTTTTTTTGAGAAATGAGCAGAGACTCCAAAAAGTCGAACAAACGCAGCACGATGTTGCGGGGATGAGTAGTGGTGCGCGGGGTTATCCGAGCGCCCCTATCCACCCCAATACATTGGCTGACACTGTCCCAAAGTCCCAAACTGAACCTCTTTTGCGACCACAAAATCAATACTTTTCGTGCGACCAAAATTCAGCTGTGCCACCTTTTTCGCAACAAAAGAAAACCCGATATATGAAATACGACTTCGCCAAACTTTTCTCTCCCTCCGTCAAGAAATTTAGCGGTGAGAAAAACACCGTAGCTTTCGGAGCCTGGTTGAAGGAATTCCAGTCCATAATGGAATCAGGAGGTGTAGCATGGGAAGATCGGGTCCTCTACATAGGTCATGCCCTTGAAGGTCTAGCTAAGCAGACGTACGATAATCTAGAAGCGTATATCCGAGACGATTTTAGCCTAGTGCTTGAGCAGTTGCAGGAAACTTTTGAAGACTTAACGGGTACCGTTGCTGATCAACTGCATACCAGAGTACAAGCAGAAAATGAAACTGTAGAACAGTTTGCTGTTCAAATTTGTAAGCTTGTCAATGCAGCTTACCCAGCGGAAGCTTACTCACCGGTACAGCGTGACGAAAATCGTATCCGTTATTTCTGGAATGGTTTAAAACCCGATATTAAGCGTGAGCTAGGCATGGTTGATCGTCCAACCAAATACGTGCAAGCCGTTCGTAAAGCTAGTAAGGCTGAAGACTTAATCAAGGCGGACTTGAGTAAAAAAACTGTTGTCGCATACTCCGCGCCAGCATCTTCTTCTCAACGTGGTGGGGGAAGTGCCTCCTACCGCGGGGGGAGGAATGCTCGCGGGATATCGCGCCAAGGTGCTAGTGGTGGAAATAACCCGCGAAACCAGAACGGACAAAACCGTCCTACCAATAATCAACAACAAGCGTCGAATAATCAGGTGGTTAGCAATCCTCCTGCAAATAATTCCGACAGACAGTGGACTCAGGATGGACGTCCTATCTGCGATTACTGCAACCGTATAGGTCACACAAGTCGTAATTGCTGGTTTAAACCTGGAAATAATAGGGGTAATTATAGACGGGGTCAAACATCTTTTAATCGGGGAAATAATAATAACAATAGGTTTAATAATCGTCAATTTAACAATAACAATAATAACAACGGGTATAATAATGCTCCTCAACAAAATTTCCAAAATCAAAATAACTATCAACAACAAAACTATAACCCTCAGCAAAATAATTATCAACCCCAAAATTTTAATAATGCTAATAGTGGCTATGCGCCTCATGTTTTACAGCCGAACATGGGAAACGGTAGCTACCAAAACGTGCAACCGGGTCCTCCAAACCAAGTAGCGGCAGCCGCACCGCCCAATATTGCGGGGGGTCCGAGTGTCGCTGCAGCAACAGCGGGATCAAGAGTTCCACCTGCGGTCGGATCAGTTGAACCACTTTTTCCGCGGGAAGAGAGGGACCGCTATGGTTTTTCTTTTTTTCGTGGGGAAGCCTCGACTGACTCTGCCCAAAGAGGGAGCTCTGTTCACGTGCTAAATATTGTTGGTCCCAGCTGCACGGTTGAACCAATCCAATTTTCTTGTCATCATTTAGATACAATATCTACTAATCCGTATATACTCAATCCTTGGGAAATGACCTCAACCGCTGGAAAAAGACGCAGAGGTAGACAAGAGGATAATACGTCTGAGAGTGTCGTAGGTGGTGCGGAGCAAAATGCAGAAACTGGGGGGATAGCGGGTCAAAATTTAAACCCCCTCCAAAATCTTAACCCAACCCAACCCACCCTTACGGCGCAGGCGGACACGGTTCCTCAAAATAATTCGCAAGTTAGTTCGCTATCAATTTCTCCGTCTTCTGTACACATAACTCAGTCGTTAGACAATAATTTGCTACATACCGACGACCAAATTACACTATTAATGGGGTCAATACTGTCTCGAGTTGAAACGGAAGTACGTACTGCAAGTACTTCCCCCACAGACTCAACTCTCTCTGCAAACACTGTTGAAAAGTTCGATGTATGCTTACAATTGGACACTGAATCGACTGACTTGGGTGTAAAATTACACACTAATTTCATGGATAATTTATCTGACGCTATTTTTCGCGACAGTGGGCAAATTGTTGACGAACCTTCCCTGAGCATGGACCAACCCAGTTCTTCGACCTGGGGTGAAGAGATGCCCATGGCGAATGCTTCGTCTTCCAGCGACAGCATCCTGATCTGGGAGGATGAAGTCGTTGTTAACCCATCACTGCCCTATTCCCCCTCTCAAGGAGAGGCCAATCCTTCTCAATCCCCAACCGTAAAAACTCAAAGCGTCAATCCCACACCCCAGAACGCCAATAACGAACCTGAATTCGATATATATGATCCCAATCGCGAACCTAAACGCGTTCCCCTTTCTACAGAAGAAATAAATATGGAGTACGGACAACCCTTGCAAGAAATGCGTATCACCGTCCACGAACCACATCATCCCATAAGCACTAATTTTTTCGATCCTGCGTGGACTTCGTCCGATAGTGAACAAAGCCTAAAAAGCGGTTCATCGGCGGAACCTCATGAGTGTATATGTGGTGCAATCCACTGTATTCGGGCGCATCCCCCTCATAGAGTATCACCCTCAAGAGAAGTCGACAGGAGCGAAGACGAATCGTCCACTGGAGCTAGTGATTTTGAGCTTCCAGACACACATTCTATCACTCGACGAACAGCGTTTAAACGTCGCAAGCATAGATACCGTAGGTATCCTTGGGAACAGCATGAACGCGATCTAGTAACGTGGGCTTGGAATCGCGCACGCGGTAACTCATTAGCGCTTCGTCCTAGTAGTCCTCAACCGCTTCCCGAAGCGGAGGTTAACCAACCAAGCCGCCCACCATTAAGCGTTCATCAATTGAAAGCTCGCCGTAGGCGCGCCAAAGAACGACGTCGATTAAGGAAATTGGGTCACTCTGAAGAAGAGGTATTAAGGTTACTACCACCTCTTCCGCCAGCACCCAACCCCAGTTTAAGGCAAGTAAACGCGCCTCAATTCGAAAATAGACATAGTGCGACCTTTTTCCATGAAGATGGAACACAGCATCGTCAGCTAGTGGGTCGTCGTTATGCACGTCGTTTATTCCGTTTCGCCCCTGAAACCCGCCGTAATAGGGACGCCCCTTATCTAGTCGTAGTTTCCGTTCACGTCCGAGGTATCATTCGCCCAATCGTAATTCGTACCCCAACCCATTGGATCACTACAGGCCCTGGCATGGAACGCCAGCAAATTCCAAGAGAACAGTATACCCTTCGTCGACGTTCCGAGCCTCAAATGTTACCCTTCCCTCGTCGCACTGACCAAGAGTGGCGTCGCTGGGCACGCGACCCCACCGAAACCCACATATCAATTGAAGAAGAAATCCGTCGCGACAAAAACCCACACTTCCATCCCCCAGAAAGACGTCCATACTACCGATTAAGACCAATGCGCGCGTATTTCCGTCAAACCCATCGTAGTCGAATCGCAGCCCCCTCTGAAGACCCATATAGCGTTTATTATATGGACACCAAAAAAACGCGTGAAATCCGAAATACCTGGACAAAAGAGGAACAAGACAACGCAGCGCGTGAATATCGTTGGGAAACGTTGGCGTAACCCCCCCCCAATTGTTAAAGAAAGAATGGACCGTGAAAAACGCGCCATCCGTTGTCAAGTCAAAGCCAAATTACTACGCGAAAAAATGGAACAACAAAATAAACGCAAGGACACTAAAGTAACTCATAGCACTGCAGGTAAACAAGAACCACATGGGATGGTTGAAAGTCCTCAAATACCGTTAAACCCTCACGGTAGAACTTGGATGGAGCAGGAACGCTGAGAAACTCAACGTTTTCCAATTTCACCTCCACGTGCCCTCGGTGCAGGTTCACATGAGCCAAGATACAATGGTTTCAGCGCTACCACAATCATCAACATAATAATTGGAAATTATGATCGGCAAGTAAGACAAGAAGCCGTTAATTTAGGAATTTGCGTTAGCAATCCTACAACCGACAATACTCGATTCTATCGCACAACTGACATACCAACACTCCTAAATCAAATCGCTGAAATTCAAGCTCGTCGTGAACAAAGGCAACAAGAGACAGAATCCTCCGTAGTAATCACTATGGAAGAACCAGACATG
>JASAMX010017996.1:0-10321 GCA_030248175.1 Microlaimidae sp. YZB2_3 | reverse complement strand
TATATGTACTTGGTTCAGTTACGTATTGTTCATTGAAACATGAGACAATTTTTGCAAAACCAAACCATTTTTTGATTAAAAAAAACTTAACCACAACATCCATAACCAAATTCGCATGAAGGCTGTTAAAATGACATTCTTACCTGGACTAATCACAAAGCCAACTCTTTAAACCCTGGAAAACTTTTTAACCTAACCACATATCACCTTCCACTTACCACCTGCCAGCGTATAAAATTTTCTCCTACGCTAACGACACCACAGTCTACCCAAACAATATAGCCAAAATAGAATTAAACCTCACGGACAATAATACCTGAACTTTAATTACTTAAAATTATTAACAAAAAAATCAGCATAACACGTTTTTCTTCCTTTCCACAAGAATACAACTACCACCCAAAATTGATCATAAACAACCAATGTTTACCGCTAAACATAAAGCTTAACAACCGCAAAATCGCGAGTGTTATTGTTTAGCCAAAACTCACTTTTAATAACCACGATCAACAAAAAAGGTGTTGGTATCATTAAAAGTGAGTTTTGGTTATAATTTAAAAATATTAGATTATATTCCTAATTTTTAGTATTTCTTAGCTTGGTGATTTACTGAGTGAGGCTATTATTACTAGAATTTTAGACTAAAATCTTTAGTTTTGACATTTTCTACTGGTTGAATTTTGTGAAAGTGGTATTTTGAAAAAAAATTTTTTAAGAAAACAAAAATAAAAAAATATTTTTGCCTATACCAGTCGGTCAGACTGTAATAGACTAGTTCTGAAGAAGCGTCTTTTACTGTACGAGAGAGGGTACAAAAAAAATTTAGTTTTCTTAATTTCTTAAGTTTAAACCTATACTTCATAAGAATTGCTACACGATGATATGTTTCACTACGTTGAAGTGCTTTAATCTATCAGTTTGTGCTAAATAAATTTTGCTTTTTTAATTAAACGTCACAGTAGTTAGAAATCATCCCTAAAATAGTATTTTCGTGAATAATGATTTTAAATTAGTAAAAATAAAGTTGAAACTAATTTTAAACCTATGTACATAGGTTTTTTAATGTTTTGGTTGTAAAACTATTCAGAATTTAAAAATTAATTTTAAAAAGTCCATTCCAAACTTTAAAATTAGGCATTTTCTGTAGGCATTTTCTGTAATTGAAACATTAAAAAACTGGACACCAAGCGCGCCAGCAGCGCCGCCCTACGAAGCGGCAAAAAACTAAAAATCGCCAAAAACTGTTTTTGATTTTGTAATATTAAAAAAGTATTTTAGAAATTTTAAGGAGAAAGGGTCGAGATTTTGAATCAATAATTATTTGAAATATTTTAAACCGTAAAATTTACTAGTCGCTTTCTGTTTCTTAATTTTCCCCCTACATATGATTGGCGCTAGTAGTTATTGTACCCTCTTTCTAACACTAAATAACCCTTATTCAGAACTAGTCTATAGTCACGCTAAAAGGCCTAAATCCCCTCCAAAGGTGAAAGCATGGCACTGCTAAGTTCCGCGTGGCAATGGATCTTACATGGGAAATAGTTTGCTACGGTGTCATTAAATTTGCATAATGATGGCTCGCTGGTTCGCTGATAATTCAGTATGATGAATAGTGCAATCAGTATTTTATGCGCGGTGTTCCAACCAAAAAATTAAAGGGACATTAACTGCTGCAAACGCACTCCTTAGACCTCAATCTCCTTTACGGGAAATTCAACCAGCGTTTCATGAGCGTGGAAATCGTGATTTTAAATTCAAATCGATATTCATCGCAAACTCCGAAGTGGCGCGATACCCAGGGAAACCTGCAAGATGGAAGAGGGAATATAATCTTATATAAAATTTTCTCCATTTTTCTATGAGAAAACTGAAATAGTTTAAATCTTTGAATAAAACTTTAGAAGAGGATGTTTTAAAACTTTGACACCTGTCTCTGTTTTATTACTTAAAACTTGTTTCAACTTAACTTTCTTCCACGAGTATTCCTATGGTGTGTCTTCGCAAAAAGTTATTTCGCATTAACAACATTGAAAAAAATTACCGTGAGTATCTTCTGGAAAAAGTATCCATTTTGCATCGTTCTTTTTTATTAGTGGATGAACCGCTAATAGCTTTCGAAAGCTTCTGGTACAACAGCTGACAGATTCCTCGAAATAATCCCAGAATTCCTCAGGTTTCCGTAACCGAATTTCCTTTAATAAGCATTCTCGTAAAATTGATACCCATTTTTCCCATTTGGGACAATGGTCTGCTTGTGGAAAGTTCAATTTCTTCCTTTCTTCTTTCTAAATTATAATTTTTTGAATTATTTTTTTAAGATTAAATGCATGTTTATCACGCTTTTTGCATAATTTCTGCCTTTATGAAAAATAACAAAATTACCAAATAATGGCTTTGGAAATGGAAGGCAAGATCATAAAAATGAAAAAAAAATTACAAATATATCTCAACATTTTGTTAATTTACCTTCGCCTTACCTTAAAAATTTCGTTAATAGCATCACAGCGCTCTGGTAATAATTTTTCTGCTTCTTTTGTCTTGTGTTTTTTCTTTTTTTTCCTTTTAGGATGGGCTGCTTTCCACTTTTTGTAAGTGTCTTGATAAAAATCTGATGGCATTTCGACCTCTCCTTTGCCAATCAGTGGTCCATTTTGAGAATTTTCAGGTTTTGAGTCATTTTCGTCTAGATCACAGTTCCAGTTATGTTAAAGTGTTAATTATTTGGTGCACGACATCTCCGAAACCGAATACAGTTTTGTGTTATTCAAAAACATTTATGTTTCTGCATTACTTAATATAGACTTTGTGGATTCACTTTGTGGACTAAATAGATGAAAATAATCTTTCTCTAGAACTTTAATTAATTGGAAATCAATATTTGCTTGAAACTATTCTGTAGAAAAATAGGATCTAAAGAGAAAATTTTTTGGATTAAGACTCGCACAAACAAAACGATTATTATAACTTTTCAAAAATTGAAAACAGTTCAACAATTCCATTGATTGGATATACAAACTCCGGAAGTTCCAAACTCCGGAAGACGCAGTTTTGCTTTTAGGAGCTCCAAAGCAACCCCCAATTTTCGCAGCTCCAAGCTCCACCCTATTTTGTATTAGTTTTTCCACAATAATTTAAGCATATTATCATAAATTATTTTACAAGAATTTTTATTTACATCTTGAGAAGTCATAATAAAAGTTAAAATAAAATGTGAGATTTTTGGAGTACCGAAACTGGTCACATAAAATTTTATTATGAACAAAAATTTTAACTTCACATTTTACTTTACAAAAATCCAACATTTTACTTAAAATGTTTTTTAAACTAAACATGTATTAAAGCCAAAATAGTACTAAAATTGCGAATATAATAAATAAAAACATTTCAAAACTAAAAAATCTTATTTAGAGGGTGGAAAAAACATTTAGAGAGTGGAATCTGGAGCTTTTTTCGCTTTAAATATCAAGAGCTCCGGTGCACCACTAATAGGAACATAATAAAATAATTATGCTAATTTTTATTATATACTTTATAGTTTTCACAGTATTCACCAGTGATAGTTTCCGGAGCTGCCAGCCCTGGAGCTTTGTCTGTTCTTAGAAGCTCCGAAGCAATCCCTGGAGCTCTGGTGTTTCAACATTTTTGTAATAGTTTTATGAGTAATTAAAAAGTAAAAGATTATTTTGTCAAAATTTTATTATAAAATAATTTTGTTAGAACCTTTTTTCAAAAAAAAAATTGTTAAAACAATAAAAATAATCCTAAATAGAATAACTTAAAAAACACGCATTAAGCTTAAATAAGCTCGAAATAAATACCATTTTGTTCAAGCTTTACTCAAATTAAAACGGCTTTTCATAGTCTAACGGTTGTCTTCGTTTCAAATAGTTTATCTTTATTAATTTCCCTCAGAGCTACAGAGTAAAGCTCCATTTTTCAGAGCTCCGGAGCTCCGCCCTATTTGGGTACTAATTTTGAAATTAATTGGAAAGTAAGGACATAGATTATTTTGTCAACGATTTTTTTAAACTTAATTAAAAAAACATATGACAAACAATAAAAATAGTCTTAAAATGTAAATATAACAAATTAAAACATATTTCAAGATTACATAAGCTTAAAATCAGTAATTTAAAAGGCGGAGCTCTAAAGTTTTCTCCATCACAGGAGCTCCGGAGTTTGTTATTGGAGACTAGGTATATCAATAATCTCTATGCACAAAGAAAATTGCTTGTTTTTGGAGAGTTCTAAAGAAAGCCATAAATTTTCGCGATCTACACAGTGTGGTTTGGTCCGTGCCTTTCTTCCCACGGTAAATGAAAAAAAAACAACTAAAATTGTAAAAAAACTAAAATGTAAAAAAATAAAAAAAATTGTGGGGCTAGCCGACGCGTTTACAAATCTGTGCTTAACTGCTTATTCCATTATTAATTCACGCCTTATTCGCACCCGGAACTGTAGCCTCTTGTGGTTCCACAAGCTCTCCGACGGCTTTTCCACCAGCCGAGTTATCGTTAAACATGGAAAAATAAAGAAAAGCTCCGAAACACATCCCCAGCAGGACACTGCATTGCCAGGAGAAAAACAGCCTGTCGCAGGAGAAACTCCTGTGCGCCTTCAGTTTCCGAACCACCTTCTTTTTCTGCATCGAGTTTTCAGGTTAAATAGTTAAAACCAATAGGTATTAAATTAATTGGAAAATCGTCTGTTGATTTAGTTTTAATTGTTTTAACGACATCGATTTATTAAGTTTCTTCATTATAAAAATTTCATGAAGCTGCAAAAGTGTTGAAAGGTCCAGTTCATTGGTCAACTTGGTGAACGCAAAAATTCAGATTATATCAAGATATGTTCATAAAGAAAATATTTTTCTCGAGCCACAAAAAAAAGTTTCTTTTGTCGTAAACAGCCATTCAACCACGCATTATTTCTTACGTTAACAAGTTCAATTTTCCACAAAATTCCATCGCACAGTTCTGAATATGAATATTTAGCGTTAACAAAATAGCATCATTCTCAAGTTAATGGTAGGAATATCTATTGTATAATACGTATACATAATTTTTTCTCTCACACAATTACACTGTACGCAGGATAAAGGTTCTTTTCAGTTCTTAAATTTATCAACGAACAGGTTTTTGTACTATTCGCATTGTGCTCATATTTATTCACTGAAAACATTTTATTCTTAATTTATACACAATATCTTTTGATTAAGCTTTTATATAAATGCCAATAAAGACCATGCTATTTTTAAAGTTCTTTTTCTTTAAGGTAACTTATTAAATAGATATGTACAAATAGATAAAAATACAGTCGTAAGGACGTAAAGTTTTATTTTGCGTCGTTTTACAGTTTAATACATAAACAAACGACAGTCGAATTTATCGAAACAAATCATAATTTAAAAAAACTTTCTAGTTGTATATTTCGCATTATATGGGTATTGTAGAAATTTGTAGCGGCTTTTGATTTTGTAAATTTATTATTTAGCGAAGACTACTGTAGACTCTGCTTCAAGACCTACTTTTCCAATTAAATTGAAAATTGGGGCTTGGAGCTAGGCTTGAACCAGCGACCCTTCCCTCACCGTGGGAACGCTCTGCCACTGAGCTACCCAAGCCACAGGAATATTTGGCTAAATCACTCTTTTAAAGCCGTGGTTGAACAGCGTCGCCCTGTTATTGTTTATTGTTTATTTGTGCGACCTGCCGTCCGGCTGGTTGAAAACACAAATAACAAGACAGCAGAAAGAATGAGAACTGCTGTTCAACATTAGAATAAAAGCGCGACGCTGTTCAACCACGTCTTTAAAAGAGTGATTCAGCCAAATATTCCTGTGGCTTGGGTAGCTCAGTGGCAGAGCTTTCCCACGGTGAGGGAAGGGTCGCTGGTTCAAGTCCAGCTCCAAGCCCCAATTTTTAAATTTAATTGGAAAAGTGGGTCTTGAAGCAGAGTTTACAGCAATATTTGCTATACCATAAATTAAAAAATTATGTGGGTATTGTAAAAATACAATTTTTAAAAGTATAAGGCGGATACAAGAATTGCAGGTTCCTTGAATATGTTTTCTTGATATGGCCAAATTTTCGAGAAAGATAAAGTTTATTGTAAAAGTTAGGAATATAGGAAAAAGAAAATTATTTAACAAAAATTGAATCACATCCTATAAACTGTTATCAATATTTAAAAAATGTTGGTTAACCCGTACTCAACCGGTCCAGTTCTAGAACTGTTCGGAACAGGTTCTAGAACTGTTCCAAACAGTTTTAGAACTGTTCGGAACAGTTCTGTTCAGAACAGTGTCAGAACTGTTCAGAACAGTGTCGAACTGTTCAGAACTGTTCAGAACAGTGTCGAACTGTTCAGAACTGTTCAGAACAGTGTCGGTGTACTTTCCAGTTTGCCCAAATTTGTGAGAAATTCGGCATTTGAAAATGCCGAAGTTTTACTTTGGTGCATTATAAAAGTCACCGAAACATTTTCCAACACTTATCACGTGATTTTATTGTGTATTTCCGTTGTTTTATGTGTTTAAATATCATTTGCGGAGTTTTATTTATTTTTTGATTTTGAGAACTGCAAATCAGTCCTAGAACTGTTCTAGAACTGTTCGGAACAGGTTCTAGAACTGTTCGGAACAGGTTCTAGAACTGTTCCGAACAGTTCTAGAACGCATAGCACAGGGGCATGTAGAGTACCGGTTAAATCTATTATTGCAGGAGTTTTACTCAAATTCATGATATTTTTAGTGACATAATACAGATATGCCAGTTCAAGTAGAAGATACTTATGGCATAGCTTCATATTTTTTGGTAACAAAAATAACTGAACTGCATAACTTATTATATACTAGCCATGTAAAATGCACTATTTGTAAAGCACAAAAAAGGGGCGATTTTCCCCCGGGGCGTATGTTTAGACATAAAAGATATGGACTAGTCCCAGGTGTACGTATATCGACTGTAGTAATTTAGCATCTGGCATGTGCAGTTGCTGACTAAATAAAAATATTAGACCATATAGTATTGATTTTTCATTCAGTAAACTAATTACACACTCCAGTTGTAGTTCCTCTGTAGGCGGGGGAAAACGTATGGTTCCATTTTTTTTATTTAGTGAGCAACTGCACAAGTCAGTTGCTAAATTACTACAGTCGATATGCGGGACTAAAGGTAAACCCAACGTGGCTGCAACATTTGTTTGTTGGATTAAAAAATGCTCCCATTAAGTAACCACTCAAATTACAAGAATCTGACGTCATTTTATGAAACAAATACTCCGTACCAGGGCCTGTGCCAGGATTTTTGTAAGGAGGGGGCCAGACTCTAGAAAACTGAAAACGGAATATAAATGCGGCGCGAAACACCGCATTTCGCGCGGCAAAGCGGCACCAGGCGGACGCGAAGCGTCCGTTGGGGGGTCGGGGGGTGTCTCCCAGCCGCCGGAGGAGAAATTTTTTGATTTAGCATTAAAAATGATTAAAATTAGGGCTTAAAAATACCTATTTACATTGAATTCAAGGCAGCCAGGCCGGCAGAATCCATTTTTGGCATACCCCAAGAAAGAAGGTAGGGAGAAGCAGGGTTCATAATGAAGTTACCTTCGCCTTTACCTCCCCCACCCCCTTGAACCTACCTCATCTTCTTATTTTTTATCCCGGCCAACCCAGAAAAGGTGGGCCATGGCCCCCCTGGCCCCCCTGGCACAGGGCCTGCTCCGTATTAAATCGAATCTAATTGGCTGATAAAGTAATGTCAGATTATTTTCGTGATTTTAGTGACTATACTTAATGGGGGCATTTTTTTAATCCAACAAACAACTGTTGCAGCCACGTTGAGTTTACCTTTAGTTTACATTTTTTTATCTAAACATGACCCCAGGAAAAAATTGCTCCTTTTTCCTTCATGGAACATTTTTCACGGCTAGTTTACCAGTTTTTTAAGTTAAATCTTAAAATATAAACTTACAAAATTAATGTCTCAGCTACTCATAATTATAACTTTTAATAGCTTGGATTAGTCATAATGATAAGATCAAAAGAAATAAAATGAATTTGAAATTTAAATTTCTGTAGAATTTCTTCGAGTAATATTTAAACAGTAAGTAATGATTATCAGTGCGGTAGCGCTGAGCTACATCACCCCGGGCGGAGCTCTTACGACACTAATGATTGAAATTATTTATATTTTTTACATCCAGAATGACGAGGTCTAAACAACAAATTTTTAAAATAAAGAAAGTCAAGAAATTCCTTTTGCAGTTTTCAGCTTATGTAGCTTATCTGCTTTATGTTTTTTAATTACAATAAGATGGGTTTTATAGGTTTTGAATATGCAATCTGACACATACTGAACGTTGCACCATCACTCGTCAGCTACACTTTATAACTCTCATTTACTGGTAGTTGTGTCTATAAAAGCTCAATGCAGTGGAAGTTGTGACATTAGCATTTTATGTAGCTTAACTTGATTTGGCTTTATGTTATAAACACATTTGAAATTTTTATTAATTCTTTAACAAATATTTTACAATAATACAAGATAATTTTTACATATAAATACAGTGGACTTCATTTCTTTTTGAACACTAAACCAACATAATTAACGCCACCTTCCCGCTTATTTGATCTGGAAATCCAAGTGGCGTTTTTTAAATCACAAAAAAACTTCGTTTTCCCCGGCTTCCCGTGATTTGGAGCCGGAATGAAAGGAATTGTTCTCCGATAGGCTTCGCTCCCGGCGCCTGGGGCGTCCGATCGGATCGAGCTTCTTCGGCAGTTTTAAGCTCCGGCTGTTTATCACCCGACGGGTAGAAATGTCCCGGCAGATCTCGTTGCTTCTCACCCGTTTTGTCGACATTATGAATCCCTTGCAATTTTTAAAGTGTCGGAGAGAGAGCTCCCGGCTTCTAGTGCTCGGTAAACGACGTATGGACATTTCCCGGCTGGGATCCATAGGTTTGGAGCGGAACCGGTAGAAAAAGGGAGAAATGCACGCGTTTACAACCATCAGTCCCTGAAACAACAAAGACATTAAAAATATTAGATCGTGCCATAAAGACGAGAAGTGTAACAAAATTTGTAAAGATAAAATAAGAGCAACAAAAATAATATAAAAAATGCACTCACTAATTTTGGTAAAGTTTTAGTAAATTTTATAATTTATCAAAAAACTAACCATATCAAAAAACAAGATTTGATAAAAAACGTGTCTTGCAAACTGTTTGCAGACGACGTTAAATTGTTTCAGGTTCGCAAACATAACGAAACCAATTTTTTGTTGCAAAATGATCTTCACCGTTTAGAATTATATTATTATAGAATTATATGGGTAAACAAAACCCTAAAATTCCGTTAATGATTAAAGGAAAGGAGCTGAAAGTTGAAACTGAAGCAAGGGATTTGGGTATTATTGTAACTACAAATCTAAAGCCAAGCGTTCATTGTAACATAATTGCCAAAAAAGCACTTTCAATAATTAACATGCTCTTTCGTTCTTTTCGAACAGCAAATCTAAATTCTCTTTTGACTGCATTCAAATCTTTTGCCAGGCCTATACTTGACCACTCAAGTCAAGTTTGGTCTCCATATTTGTTTAAAGACATAGATAAATTAGAACATGTTCAGAGCTATTTTACGCGAAGATTTGTCCAAGTATGTGGTTTGCCTCAGGATTTTAACTACAAACAAAGATTAAAAATAAAATTTCTTAAATTAGATTCACTTGAATTGCGTAGAATTCGTTTTGATATGATAATGTGTTTTAATATAATAAACAAAAAAAAACTATTTAAATTTTTATTATTTTTTTTGAATGGGGACGTTTTAAAGGCAAAAACGACCATGAATTTAAATTATTTTTGCCAAAGGCTAAAAACGATATTAAAATGTTCTCTTTTTCCTCTCGAAGTGCAACATACTGGAACTCACTGCCAAAAACTATTGTCAATGCTACAACCTTAAAAACTTTTAAATCTCTGATTAATAAGATTAGTTTCGATGAATTTCTCAAATTTGATAGACACATGATATAAGTAGCCATAACGGCTCTCTGTGTTCTCTCCCTTTATTATACTTTTCCAATGTGTTGCAGTTTGGGACCTTTGTGTATTTTTATTTTAAATGAGTTTTAGTATTAGTAACATGTAAATCACAAGGGATCCTAACCTCATGGCCCACCGAACCAAGTGATTTTCTATAAAATTGTATTCATGTTATTTCATTTCATGTCTATATGTAATTAATTCTTTTTATATTTTAATACTGCTTCGTATTTTTAAGTATACATAAAGGTTTTTCATTTCATTCATTCATAAAAAA